>VUQR01020420.1:20052-64554 GCA_015108515.1 Hemichromis elongatus
CTGCCTCTCCCACAGCTCTGCTGAAAGGGGCTTTACAGACATGAAGCACTTCAGTGTCACTTCTCTTTCTCTAACACAAATACACACACATGCACAAGTTAGTCCCTAACCTCTGTGTGATTGGTTCTGAGTTGAGGTTGAACGGAGTCAGTGAAGCTGTGATGGATGGCGACTGAGCTGCAAGTGTGGGCGTGCTATTTGGAAGGTGTGTATGGGCGCTTGTGTATGAATCCAATCATAAGCATCAAGCTTGATTGATGGCTTAATTAAGACTTTTTTTTCCTCCTCCAACACTCAGTTTTTCTCATGCCTTTGCACAAATGTCTGTTAATGTGAGTGCATGAAAGTGTGATCACATGTCTGTGTGTGTGCGCGAGGAGACAGAGAGGAGAGTTGAAATTAGGGAGGAGCGGGTATTGTGTGTGCACTGCAGTGTGACAAAATGGGAGTGAAATGGAACAGCAGGTTTAAAAAAGAGAGAGGATTGGATTTCAGCGAAACATGGCCCTCTGGGTCAGAGAGGGAGAGCCAGCGAGCGAGAGACAGACAGAAGGATGGAGGCAGAGGACGAGAGAGAGAGAGAGAGATGATGATGCAGGGACGGGAAAGAGCGAGAAAGGGGCCGTAAAACTTAGGCGAGAAAATTGAAGAGAAACAGGAAAATGAGTGTGGCAAAGGTGACAGGGTTTGGGAGGAGAGGTTAAAGGGAAAGATGGATGGATGGAGGGGGTGAGGACAAGCAGTGAGTGAGTTATGGGGAAACGAACAGGGGAGGGAGAGAGTGAAACAGAGGGAGCTTATAGAAAGTTTTTATTCAAGTAAAACAGGGTTTATACCTGCTGTGGTACTGAGCACACTGCCAGTTTGTCCTGTATTTCCTAAACAGCATAAGGATCTTTAATGTTTTCATTAGATTGTGCTGTAACAAGTCAAAACGCGACTCTAAAGGTTGATTTTGTTCTCTCTGTCGATGGCTTAGACATTGTAGAAATTGGATTCAAAAGAGCGAGCGCTGTTTCACAACTCTTCCTCGCGTTTTGATGACTTCTAATCCTGTAGGCAGCGGTGGAGAATTAACATCAGCATTGCAGCAGAGGGAGGAGAAAAAAAAAAGGCTTTTGCCAAGGGCTTGTTTCCAAGGTAATGTGTTTACAGAGTTTTGTCTTTATCTCAAATTAGCATTCCAGGTTTGAGAAACTATTGTGATAAAACTCCTGCTGCGACGGTGTTCAGCAGCTGCCTTTGCAGGTTGTTTGTTTGGAGTTTTGATCACAAACCCACGCGACATGAGTAATCCGGTGAAACGTCAGCAGTGATGTAAACGCGGCACACTGCAGATTCCTGCAATAGACAGATTTCTGATTTACCTCGTGCACGCATAGTATTCAAAAAATTCCCACTTTTCAGTAATAATAAAAAAAATCTTGGCCTTTTCTTTGCCTTTCTTTTGACCCGACCCTCCATTCTTCCTCAGCTTCCTCCATGACGTCCACAAGTGTTTGGGGATTTTCTGTGTTGTTTAAGCGACAATACAATAATGCTTATGTAAACTGTGCATATGTGAGACATGAACATTTTGTTTTCTGTTTGATAATGTCTCTAACACTTGTGCTTTTTTCCCCGTCCAAATAAACATGAGGAAATAAACAGGAATGAACAGGACCTTTCCATTTGTTTTCCTATACTGTAAAATATACAATCAGGCCTCCGCAGATTGGAGTCGGGTTTGGTCTGCGTTTAGTCTTCCTTTCACGGCGTGACGAATGCTTTTTTAACTTTTGGCAATCAGCGTGCTAACCAGGCCAACATGTGCTGGGTCTCCATAAAACAAGGATGATCTAATATCTGCTTTCCATATTTAAAATGTTATCGACACGCCTTCGTCAGGCAGTTTCCATATTTTAATAAGCAGTACAGGACTGGAACCTGATGACATCCCTGCTCCCTCCTTCTGCCTTCATGGGCTTCACAATTTGATTCAAACGTCTCACTGTGCTGTTTTCCCAATAAAGGACAAAAAAAACCTTCAGTGTGTCCCAACACAACAGAGGGTTTTCTTTCAGGGGTGGGAAGTGAGAGGAAGACGCCAACACAGTCAAGCAGCATGGAAACATAAAAATACAGTGCAGGAGAGCAAAATGGAGGAGGTGTGGAGAGAGATGCGAACGCTACTGGCAAGGAGGCAAGAGAGAGGAAAAATGGGAGTGAGCACGTTGGATTGACCCAAAGACAACAGCAGCTGAAAAGTATAGTACCAAGACATGTCAGCTTATCGCACGCTCTGCAGCTGTCCATGTAACATCTGTGTATCTTTATGCAATGTTAAAGAAAGGCATCATTTAATACTGTCATATTTAATGTTTTGTACTATTTAATCATTGTGTTACATCCGCTGGTTTCAGACTGGGTCTGCCACACACCCTCGTCACAAATACTGCCAGTTGTTACCTGTTAAGTGTTCTGAAAATCTTGTGAATGCATAAGCCAGGAAGGAAGTCACAAAGGATTTTCAAATTAATAGCATAGATGCATCCCCTAGGATTTTGCTGTGGTCACAGAGTGATGGGCGTGGTCTGCAGCATTACCTAAGTAAGCTGTGGCATTTCGACTAGGCTCAGTTGAGGCACCTGAAACATCTGAATGCCACAGCAGAAACCGAGACTCATCTGAACGGGCAATATTTTTTCAGTCTTCTGTTGTCTAGTTTTGCTGAGTCTGTTTGAATTGTAGCCTCCGTTTCCTGTTCTTAGCTGACAGGAGTGGGAGCTAGTGTGGTCTTCTGCTGTTGTGGAGCCTCTGCTTCAAGGTTCAATAAGTTGGATGTTCAAAGATGCCCTCTTGCAGACCTTTAAACATTATCAAATCAATGGAGTCTGACCATTCTGACCTTAACCAGCCAAGAAACTGCCTGTTGGTCCATTGTCCCATTAATTTTGAACTTCTAAAAAAGGTGACTGTAGCTTAAAATGTTTGTAAAAACCCCAAACAAGCAAACTTGTAAAACAATTTGAATTAAAGCTGAAAGTCTGCACTTTATTCACATGATTGTTTGATTTACAATCCACTGTGGTGGCGTTACAGAGGCCAAACTACAAAGGTTGTGTCTTTGTCCCAAACATTATGATAAGCACTACTTACCTCATGCTAGCTTCCTCTTGTAATGGGCCTCTCCTTGTCACAGCACTGCCATCCAAGATGAGAGTACAAGATATAAGATGATATATTAGTGGTCAGTTGCTGCTTTAGCCAAGATGATAATTTCAATCCTCTCCTAATAACAATATAGGATCCCCAGTGCCCATTAAAATAATTGCAAGGCACCCACTGTGAGAAGGTGTAAGGCCTAAGTGATCTTAAATATGTATTTTTTTAAAATATATATATATATATATCTAAGAGAAGCTCTGGCCTCTTTCCTTGAGAACAAATACACTACAATCATAGCAGAAAAAAATGTTCAGTATTGTAGCTAATGTAATTCCCTTTGATAATGTGCAGAGCCATTTGAAAGGGGATTTCTGGAGCGACTGCACAGAACATGAAACAGACGTTTTCAAAGAGAACGTTTCCTTTTTACATTTTTTTATGTGTATAAAATAGTAATCAAAAGTGTTCACTGTTCAGTTTTCTAAATACATTTTGAGTGGTGACCGCAGGGTGATGGTTTTCATGAATTACATGCTGATGAAGGCCATGATATGCAGTTTTAACTACTGCCAGACATCCTTTTCCCTGTCTAAAGTCCTTGTCTAGCCTGTGCACGATATTAAATTTAAAATATCTTTAGAAAAACATGTTTACCTCTCACGTGAGTGTCACGTATGTAATATTGTGCCTGTGTACAAACCTCAGGGAACTGAATATGAGACAGCCGAGAATAGAAAAGTTGACGGCAGCAGTTTTGGGTTTTTTTGTTTGTTTTTTTTTTACAGTGAAAGCCTTCAGGGTGTGACATGAAGCTATCTTGTTTGTTCGTTGCAAAGAGCACAGGCTTCCTTCGGTTGTCTCACAACAAGTACTTTGTGTTGTGCTGCAAATCATTTCATCCTTTTAGTTTTGTTCCTGTGCAAACGTGTGAGTGTGAATGTGGGAGTATGCATATGTTCTCCTCGTGGTGAGTGAATGGTTTGTGAGTTCAAGTGTGTGTATGCGTGCGTGTGTTTTAGTGTGTTCTTTCCCTGGAGAGAGATCCTGCCTCCAGCAGAGTCAGAGGGGCTGACAGATGACCACAAGGTCACTCATCTCCTCAATCTGTGACCCTCTCAGGAGGCACAAACACCCATAAGAGGGATTTCTGTCTCTTTTTTTCCTTCTTTTTGCTTTAAATTGCTTCTATTTCTCGCTCCTCTGCTGCCTTCAGTCTCAGTGTTCCTTTGTTCTCTTGTCATTTGCACTTATCTTTTCCTCCTTCACACCTCTTATTCTCTCCTCTGCAGTCTCACCTTTTTCCCTTTTTTTGCCTCACCTCCTCGTTTTTTTTTTCTTTACAACTTCTAATTTTGTACTCCCTTCTTACATCGCTGCCCCTTTCTCACTCGAATTAATGACCTCTGTGCAAACTAATGAGATTATTGTATTAACCAGGTTCCTTTGAAGGCCTCATGCAATCTCTGATACAATATTTGAGACATACTCTGTGGTTGAACTGGCTCGGATCAAAAGATTTTTTTTTTTTGGTCATGTTTTGTGTGAGACTTCGTTAACTCTGCCATTTAATTATGAAGTAGAAAAGAAATTTGATATAAGGTCTATTGAAAAATGTCCACTCAAAGTGAGATAAGATTAACAATTTGCATTGTAAACTAGCTTAAAAAAATGAGACATTTTAATGTAAAGTGTGTGAGTGTAAGTGTCTGTAACTGTAAATCATAAATTAACTACTGTCATCTGATGTTTTATGCGAAGTCTTGCCAATACTAAAAGCCAGCTCATGCAAAAATACTGACAGCTGTGGACTTGACCTCAGTCCAGCGAGGCTGCTCATTTTTATACATACATATTATAGTATGAAGTGTGCATATATGCATGCAAAAAAACATGAGGAAAAATTGCTTTCGCAATCGTAATATTTGTGGATTGCAGACGGCTGACATGATCAAAGGTTTTGAGCTATATGCAGAAGTCCACAGAGTGGACGGGAATCACGAAGCAGCCTGCAATCACTCTGTGGTTCATATCAAGAATGTGAGCCAGCATCGATCATTGATTTACTGATAAGGTAAAAAGTCTGCCCTGTCATAAAAATATACATAAAAATACTCAATACTTGTGATAACTTTAAAGAATCCCATGACATTTTCTCTGCTCTTGGTGTCAGTGTAAACAATTTGATGTCTCACGCTGACTGTAGTTTGGACCCATGAATCAGTTTTGCCTTTGGTTAATACAAGAGAAAAATTCAGAGGCTCACCGCTTTGGTTCGTTTTACCTCTGTGAATAACTCAAGGGATTTAAACTTAAGTGATTTGATTTCGGAAAGTATCGCTGCGTGATCCGTTAGCAGCACTGTGGACTGCATCCTGATCAACGCTCACAGGGATTTCTAGGCAGCACAGAAAACTTTCAAGAACTCTCTGACAGTGGTAGCTCACCCCTCACCCAACCTAATGCACTCTGATGCATCCATTCACCCAATTTTTTTTCAATTAAGGGTCACCAATTAAGGGGCCGGAGCTTATCCCAGAGGTCCTGGGGCGTGGGGTGGAATCAGTCTAGCAGGGCCAGCACAGAGACAGGATACCTTTCACCCCCAGCTAATTTTGTAACAGTTAAAAACCTTTTGTTTGACCAGGCTTTTTGGTTGTTTCTTTTACTAGTTGAATTTGTTCTGAATTGTAAATTATTTTTATGGGATTTAAAGTTTTCCTATTTATTTTTGCTCTATTTTGATGCAGCGCTTTTTGACTACTTTTTGCAAAAGGCGCTTTACAAATGAACCTTACTTCTTTTCAGCCACTTTAGGATCAGCCTGACATGCATGTCTTCGGGCTGTAGTGAGATGTCAGATTATGTGCTGAGAGAAAGCAAACTCCACACAGAAGGTCCCAGGATTCAAACCCAAAACCTTTTGTTTAGCCACACTGTTAACCACCGCACCGCTGTGCAGCACATTACTCTGATCCAAACAATTTAAGATAAGGATAGTTTGAGGGCCGTTCTGCTCCAGAAATACATTTTTTTGGTAAGGTATTGACTCTATTTGACAGTCCTTTAAAAGCTAAGCTTTTATAACAGACTTACTTATATACTTATAAGTCATAGCTCAATTTGGCCTTATCTAAGGAAGTCTGCAAAGATTAATTTCCTCACCTTACCCAGAAAATCCCTTACCAAATTTTTTTAAGTATCTTGTGGTTTCCTTCGATCTATGTTTTAAAACGTTGCCAGAGCCTGTTGTTCTTACAAAAAGTCACATTTGTTTTCCAAATAGCTTTGAGAGCAAATATCCAACTATCCTCTGCTCTGACGGCTATTTGCACAGCAGTTTGAAAATATGGGTTGGAGGTTTTTGCGCTTTGCCCAGCATCCGTCTAAAGTCAGCTAAAGCGGGCTATGTAGCCGTCATTATGGCCAAAATTATTGTGGTTGTAGAAACATTTTTATGAAATGCATGTACTCAATAGATGACCTGGGCTGTTGCTAAGAGCACTTAGCACCAAGGTATTATTTTGTACCTATTCAGGACAACAAAAGTTAATGGACGCCAGTGTGACTTCCTGCTATGCATTCTATTTATGTGTTGTATAGACTTTATATCAAATAAAGGCATTCTAATCACAAGCTGCATTTTCAGTGTAAATGTGTTTGATGTATATCACATGCACACAAACTCACTCAGTGAGAACTTTTAGTTGAAGTGCTGTTGCCAGCATAATAGAGATGGAGTCCATTAGTGTATATAATGGTGTAATAATCTCTCAGAGGAGGGTGAAGTCACATCATCTACATTTTTTTTTCCAGAGGACTGTTTCTCTAGACTTGGTTGTTCTTTTTCGAGGATCTTACACTGTTTAGAAATCCATTTGAAGGCGACAGAGACTTTCATCACAGATATTGAACTTTGGGGCAAACTATTTGCTGTGTTTTTCCCATCTATGATCGATCCCACCATCACAGGCCACACACACTATCTAAAAGCTGTTTTCTGCATTGATTTTACATGCGGTCTTCAGTCTGAATCAATCAGAAATCAGCTTGTGACCACAATTGGCATCTGTCCATACTGTACTGCATGTATCAGTGGAACAGTGAACAGCTTTTCTGTGCTAAGATTAATTGTAAGAAGCACACTGGCTCTGGGGCTAGTAGTCTTGTCCTGTGTTTGAAATGTTCCTGATGGAGCAGAGTCTTCACTGGTGCTGGGTATAATATCAGGAATTGGCCTCTTTTGGTTAAATAAATGATTAAAAAAGACAATAAAGACATGTCAAATCTGAGAAGAGGTCACATAGAGTTCTATATTTGAGGGATGTGCATCACACCTCTGCATCTCAGGTTGTGTAGCCAAACCTGTCTGGATGCATAAAATCAAAGCAATATGGTCTGCAATAATTCTGCTAACCAGTTCAAGCTAGCTTGTTCCTGCTGCGTTATTAAAATGCAGAGCAAGTGTGATCTTCCATCTTCAACCTATCCAGAGAGACCATGCTGCATAATAAACAACAACAAAAAAAAAAAAAAGTGAGAAGTTAAAAGATGCAGGACAGAGAAGATGTAGTGTTTTAGTGGATCTGGTTGGGCCCCAGTGATCATGCACTCTCCATCTAATATTGAAGAATGTTCTAGATTAGAAAGCTGACAGCAGCTAACTGACCAGCTGCACTAACCCCTCCCCTCCGCCGTTACAGCCAATGGACCAGTATAGATTAATGACCCTCCCCCATCACTCCTCAAACCTTCACCCAATGACCAAACTGCTCCCATCTCCAATGAAGAATACCCTCGAGGAAGCTTACAGGCACACATTCCAGTATGGATAGACACCAGCGCGCACGGAGCCACACACTCACCACTTAATTCAGCCTCCTCTGAGGGCAGCGGGCCGCTCAGTGCCCGTGTTTATGGCTTCTCCAAACCTGCAAATCACCGTGGTTACGGCTGGGCAGATTTATGACCTCGACCTGTCTACCAGCCCTCAGACAAACCGTGGATCACTGGAACAAGCGCACACGGTCACATACGCGAGCTTTACAGTGGAGACGATGCACATGCTCAGGCCTTTGTTGTGTTCACGTGTGGCCAATTATCACATGGAAAGAGATTCAATCTGCAAGTGCCAGAGAAGCAGATGTGGCACTACGGTATTACAGTTGATGAAATTCTTTGGAGAAATACTAAAAGCACTAAAAGAAAGGGTTTGACTTAAAGCTGATCAGCAGGCAGTTATTTGAGTCTAATGAATCTGAAGTTTTGTCATCGCTGGCTTGTGTAGCAGGAGAGGCTCTAAGGTGCAATATTAGACCCAATTCTTGCAGGATTTAGCAATTTATTTTGTTATTTCCACATCCAGAAACCATGATTTCTCTCTGTATCTCTTGTGGCAAACTGTGAAACTCAATCATTTTGTTCTTTTGTGATAAAGGTATCACAAATTGCTAGCTCAAAGGGGATCTAAGTTTGTAACAGAGCATGGCGCAGTGGGGAGTTTGCACCACCAAAGCATTGTCATCACCTCCTTTTCTCACCTGTGCCCATTTTGTTTGTTTGTGTATTTGTTTTTTTCATATGACCCAAAATGACCTTGGCTGCTGTTATGTCAGAGAGGAGTCACAGTTGGGGAAGTTCTGTGTCAGTAACAATCAAGCAGTGAATGCCTGCTGTGGGCTGACATTGGCCAAGTTGACTCACGAATTTCTGAAAGAAGAAGAGAAATAAAAAAGCGCCTTTGTTTGGCGAACTGAATTATTGACGTTATCACCTTGAACTGTCAGTGCTTACCACGATACAGTCTGTTTCCTTAGAAATATCCTTTTTCTGATATGTTTGTAGTGCTTCGTTTACATTTTAATAGCACTAGATCGGCAGCAAATGTCTTATTTCTGCTCCACTCACATTTATTTATGGTGAGGTGCACTTTTGCACTTCCCACATTAAATTCAGTTTCTTCCTCGGTGATAGACTGCTGTGATGTTGACACATGTAAACCATGACTATTAGAACTTGGCCTTCAGCTCAACCACAACTTAGCCCTACCAGTTAAAATAAAGCAACAACACTGGCTCAAATTCACTTCTCTAATCATGTATTGAACTTTCCTCTTTTAAAGTTGGCTCAAAACATCTGTTTTGATTGCAACTGCGTGCAATAAACTTGCAGTCTTGTTCCCTTTGAAACGGTTGATTCAAAGGGGAGGACCAGTCTGTGCATCAAGACAGCAATAAAACTGCAATAAGACAGTCAGTGTGCTGTAACCGTGGGCTAAACCTCCAGTAGTGAAATGTTCAAATAAATTGGAAAGCTGTTGTTGCCATAACAGTTATGACACTTTAAGATTATTCACATTTTCACAGTTGGTGTAAATGCATACACAGCTACATGTAAAGTGTTTCTGTATGTTTGTCAAAGATTGGTCAACATTTCTCAAACTCTGATTGGTTGGTCTGGTGGAGGGCATGAGACTATAGCAGCTAGCTAAAAAGATCGCAAGGATTCTGTTTATTTTGCCTATCGTCTGCCTATCCGTGTATGTTTCAGCATGTTGAAGTGCTGTGAGAACACATCAGTACCAGTATGTGGACACGTTGGGAAAGGAGTTATGTCATGCTTGACTCTAGTATCTGAAGCTTCACACAAAAATCAGAAAAACAAGCCAGGCTATGACACCAGGGTAGAGTCTACACCTGCAAAAAGGAAGCAGAATATTAATTTGAGCTCTTGGCATTCCTGGAAGACACAAGTTAAGAGAAACGTGGAACCTCCAACCATACTTAGTCAGTGGAAAGCTTCCTAACTGTCTACCGAGTGAGGCCTGAAGGTGGAAAAAGGATAGGAAAAACAATTCAAAGAGATGGTCTTCTGCCCATAGGGTTCTTGGTGATGATTCCAGAAATGTAAGACGAGAAGTGTGCACCTCGGAGGCCATCCACCAGAGCTTCAATTGCCCCAGTTTATAAAAGAGAAAAAACACTGGGGAAGAAGTAACTGATGAGCAAAAAGGACGGTTTGCGAGGCTAACTATGTGGAGATGAGAGATGGACCCAAAATGCAGGCACTGGCTTAATTTTGAGAGAGCTTTATTCCAAACGGTGAGAACAAAAACTGA
Organism: Hemichromis elongatus; assembly: GCA_015108515.1. Taxonomy (NCBI): domain Eukaryota; kingdom Metazoa; phylum Chordata; class Actinopteri; order Cichliformes; family Cichlidae; genus Hemichromis; species Hemichromis elongatus. Next base: position 30,314 of record VUQR01020420.1, read on the forward strand.
TGCGGAGATGGCCAGGACAGAACTAAGACAAACATATACTGGGATAACTAACCAAACAAACCTGAACTCATGAAATGCAGCAAGAACACAGGGGATGACAGGCAGAGACGACGTGCAGGATGACAGGGAAAATGAAACGCATGAATACGTAGACGGACCGACAAAGAGCAACAGCAAACATACACCATATATACACATTAGGAAACAAGGAATGGCAAACAGCAGGGAGATCCAGCTGAACCTAACTGGCTAAGACAAGACAAAGGAAGCAAAACATAAGAAAAAGCCCTTCAAATTAAAACAGGACGTGCACTGACTAAATTCAGAGACACAATACTGAAACGGTACATAGAGACACACCTGGACAGGGAAGACTAGATACTAAACAGAGGAAACATAAAGAACTAGAAAATCTTAATCCTAATCTTAACAAAAGATAATAACAATCAAAATAAAACCACTGAGTTCACAGACCCAGGACCATGACACTATGTTTCCCAGAGTGAGGAGGATCTTCTCTGTTCTTACAGAGGAATTGCAAACAGTCAGTAATAATTGTGAATAGCCGGTTTAGACCCCTTCATATCGACCAGTGAACCAGGCTGAGGCTAAGCCTGATGCAGTCCGTGGGGAAGGAAGTAATAACCCAAGGTGATTTCTACAGTAATGGAAGGATGTGTGACCTTGCTTTATCTGCGCAAGGGGGAACTTATGGTATTACACAACTGCCTGAGGACTCGATGTGGGAGCTGTCCGAATGACCTGTGAGTCCAGTGATGGGGAGGATGCTAAGAGTTTTCCTGTTGCTAAACAAGCTGTAAGCCCAGTGATTTGTCTGAGTTACCAGGAACCAGCAGAGTAAAGCCTCCTGTGATTATACACAGAGGGATGAGAGTATGCATCACCAAGGTTACAGCAGATGTAATCCCTGGTGCCCTTTCATCTTTCTAGTGTTTCACAGTTCACTGTCCCAACCGCAAACAGCAATGAGAAAGAGGATGACCTCAGAGTGAAAAAGAAGTCACTGGTCGGGACATCGATACATTTATTAGAGGGGCAGTATAATCCAGTGTTTACCCAAATCAACTCTGATTGGTTGGTGTGGTTGGATAAACCGAGGGAGACAGAGAGGAGTGGGAAGTCGTGAAATCAAGTTCAGCTCTTGCTCTCGGGCAGACAAAAGTAAGTTGCTTTTTCATAGATGCAGAGTTTGGCTGTGTTTTTTCTTCACTGCTTGTTGGACTTTTAGTAACTACAGTATAAAGGAGCATTGATTGCCTAGGGTGAGTAACCCTGTTACAGCACTGCAAGTAAGCAAGGATGGTGTGCTTGCTTACATGCAGTACATCATACTCAAGCTACACTCAGGCCTGCAATGAGCTTATTTGTGTTTACTGTTTTTTTTTTTTTACTTTTTCACAAACATGTAAATGTATTTGAGTGGTGTAGTAACTTAGTGTACTAGTGTTATCAGCACTGAATATGTTTTTTGCGGGGTTACATATATACACGTACCATACCTGTGATTTAAAGCTTCTTTTGGTTACCCTGTTTGCCATTGCTGGTTTGTTTTTGTTTTGATTAATTAATGGGAAAGCTGCATAAATTAGTGCCTTAAACGAATGCCAGAAACTCAACTTTTTGCGCTGAATTTGTTGGGTAAATAAATATCATAATTTTGCACAATTTGCTTCTTTTATTGCTTGGGCCAATAGGTAGATTATTAGAAACTAAGGGATTTGTGGTGTTAAGTGGAAAGAGTTGAAATAACATCAAATATTACAAACAGAAATGCACATTAGTTACTTGCATTTAAAGTCCAGCCAGAACTTCATAGATCTGATACAGAAATTCAGAATTTCTGGCTCCTGTTCTAAAAAGAATTACAGATCAGTTGTGTTCATCAGTGCACACTGACAACACGTTGATAATCTGTGTTAATAAATTGGGGAAAATTTTCAGAGTTTAGTTAAAATGTCTGAGTGTGACTGCAGTTGGAAAATTTGCCTCCCACCAGGTGACCTGTGGAATTGTCTTGCAATTGAAAAGTGGTTGTCACAACTAATTGTAATTGGCTGCCGAATTTCAAAAATTCACCAGGCAACCATTTGCGGTGGAAGGAAGTTACCATCCTATTTTCACTTTACCGTGACTGAGCTATTTGACTTAAAGCAACATAGCACTGCACTTCAGGAAGCCCTACCCACTATAAACCATAATACGATTGATAAATTTGCCTATTAATTTGTAAACAAGCACACCAGGCTTTCTGTCCCTCTATCTCTTTTATTTTTCCAGGAACAAAAAAAAATTATTATATTTTATAACTAGATTGTAATATTTCAGGTGAGTTGCCCTTTAATTTATGAAGCGAACTCAATCAAAAACAAGGTTAAAGTTAAAATAATAATGATAATTAAATGAAATCCAGCTTTAAACAGGTTTCCAAATGCCCAAAATGCTTTAAAGGTTCACCCTCAAATCATTCTCAGTCTCAGATATCATACACAATCTTTTTCAAGATGTGCCCATTTTTCTTTAGTTGACTTAACATTAAATACGGTGAGGAAGGTGTCTGTACATTGCCAAAAAAGTGAATTTTGCTTCTTTTCCACTGCCTGTCTTCGACCATTCCCTGACAAAATTCTAATTCATGTGCATGCTAACATATATTATATATTTGTGTACATGAAACAATAATTATGTAGCTTTCTGTCAGAATGTGAGTCAGTAATGATGCTCATAACTGTTTTCTTGTGTGCATGTTCCACTGAATTTCAGTGTAAGACACTGCTATCTTTGACTTTCGTCTATATCGTCAGGATTGCATCAGCGGAGCATTACTGAGACTTGTCCCACAGTATCTCTTCCCAATCCTGTCTTGAGGAACACAAAATTGTTGCAGTCGTCCTCAAATGCCTTGAAAACTTTGATATTTTGTTCGTGATTAACATATATTTAAGTCATTACCATAAATCCTTCTCACCAGGATGCTTAATGTTGTTGGGATGTTCCTATTTGAACTTCAGATACTCAGATCAGATCACGCAACAGAGTGCATCGAAGGTTGCCTGTGTTTAGACGGCCAGCAGGAAACTGTCTTTTTAGTTCTCTTTGCGATTCTGCTCAGTGCTGTAGCCAGGGAAAGATTAGCTCAGCATTTCTGTCACTAATGTGCTTCATTAGTAAAGATAAACTCAGCCAAGCAGACAGACAAGATGCAGTCTGACAAAACAGCTGAACCAATGAAGAATGTGCAGAGAAATGTGAGTATAGACATGCAGTGAATTTAGGGTTGGATTATATTTTGGCATCTTTAAAACATTTCAGTGATATAAAATACTGAGTAGATGTGCAAGGATTTGTTAATACCCTTCTCGTGGTACGCTTTTAGTCCATCAGGTGTGGCGAAAGTAAGAAAATGTTAAGTGTCTGTGTCTTAGCATAGCTAAGTATTTCATTGTCACACTTCTTTGCATAAAATTGAAAATGGGAAAATATTACCGGTGCAGATTGAAGATGAAATAAGAGCATAACAAGATAAGATGAAAAAGTAAGAATTAATATGATGGAAGACAAGGGCAAAACACTAAGAAGAAAGATTTTCAGGAGGGCAATATGGAGAGAGAGAGAGCTCGATGGAAGCTATGAGTCAGAAAAAAATAATATGCCTGAATAGAGCTCCTCTAATGGCAGAAAGAAACGGGAGAACGTTCACATCTGCCTAGAGTTAGACAAATATGGAGAAGATGGAAAGAAAAAGAGAGAGGGATAGGCCGAGGAAGATGACAACTTCTTTAAGGGAAGAGTGTGAAGTTGACTCATCGTCATCCAACACTATCTCACTCTTTCTGTTAGAAACAGATACACAGTCACAGCACACATCACTGAAAGAGTGTCAGACTGTATTGCCTTTAAAAGACTGTGCGGAGAGAGAAAATGGTGTTAATGGCTCTGAAATGCTTTTAACAGTCCTACGCACACAAGTAAGATTTCTGCCTTTTCCGTCTTGCTTTTTGCCATTACAATTCTCAGGACCTTGTCAGAAATTTAGGATGTTCCTGAGTGGTTACACAAAGTGCTGGAAACTGCCTTTTTGCCTGGTTCAGAGTTTTGAAAAATAGCTTGTGTGTGTGTGTGTGTGTATTAGCCCACTAAATCTGATGCAGTCGCCCTGTAGGCATCAATAGTATCCATCTCTTTGTTTCAGACAAGTTGCTTGAACTGATCCTGGTTAAGCTGCACTTGCGAGAATAAACTTGCGTGAATTAGGCTACGCTGGCTTCTAGATCTGGATTTGCTGGAGCCACCAGTTTTGGGGTGACTGCCCCGACGGTTAGAAGATACCATGTGGGCCGCTGTTGCTTTCGCTCCTCACACCTTCTCTAGCTCCTCACCCAACCCTTGGTATTTCTTGAGCTTGCATGCTCCTTCTTCCTGATGTTGCTATCACTTGTTATAGCTAAATTTATCACTGTGCCCATCTTCCGCTGCTTGTCCACCACTACTATGTGCGGTTGGTTAGCCATGACCAGTTTGTCTATCTGTATCTGGTAGTCCCAAAAGACTACCAGATACAGTATATATGCCCTGCTGGTTGCCTATATGCTGGCACAGGGATGGGCAACTCCAGGCCTCGAGGGCCGGTGTCCTGCAGGTTTTAGATGCGTCCTTGATCCAACACAGCTGATTTAATGGCTAAATTACCTCCTCAACATGTCTGGTGGTTCTCCAGAGGCCTGGTAATGAACTAATCATTTGATTCAGTTGTGTTGACCCAGGGTGAGATCTAAAACCTGCAGGGACACCGACCCTCGAGGCCTGGAGTTGCCCACCCCTGTGCTAGCATCTTGCACTCTGCTGTTATGCGTCATGTGTCTCTGTGCTATCTTCCAGTCCAGCTTTGTTCAGTCACTGGTAGGATTTTGAAATATCAGCCAGTTCTTCTATCTGCAGATTGCATCATCAGTGTTGAAAGGTATATATAGGCTTTAGAGCATCATACTTCAATAAGACAATAGTATACTACATACTGCATCTATTACAACAGTATGACTTCATAGTAGTAAGGTGGAGAACTAGCTTGATTGCAGTCCAGAACTTTCACCAAATAAAAAAATTTGGTACATCCCGAAATGAAAAATATGACAAAGAAGACCTTATATGTCTTTTCCGTGCTTTCCCCCCGGTGTTTTCTATCTTTGATTGTAGTTAGAAATGTGTGTTTGTGAGATTTGCAAATCCTTGTTTTCTGTTTTTATTTATAACAGCTTTACCAACAATGACAAGTGAATCCTGATCTAAATGAAATAAAATCAATTTCCAGTTAAGAAGTGAAAACAGTAGACTTTCCCACAGCTGGAAAACAAGCACACAGATAAAAATGCAAAACATTTATTATTATGAATGTTTATTATTAATTTTGGGGAAAAAACCACGATAAAAACCAGGAGAAAAACCAGGAGAAAAACTTAAAACTATAAGCTGACCTTGATGAAACAAGACGACAAGATTGCAAGAGAGTGGTTCATAGCTTTTAAGAGTGAAAAGCACATCACTCGGTGCTTTAAAGACAAAAGGAATCGTCTTGATTTTAATGTTGGTTTAAAATGAAAGGCAATTGAGTCATGTGAAGATTACAATGTTGGCTTTAAAAAAAGAAAGCTGTTTTATTAGGACCTTATTCTGTATTTATAAAGCATCTCACAACAGCTACAAACTTGTCACTTTAACAAAGCAGTAACCATATGAAATATGAAAACCCACCCATGTACCCGCTCAGTCCACACTGGTCCAGCGTACACAGCATACAGTTAGCATATATACTGAAACCTTCTTGGTTTAAGGAATTCTGAGAGTATCACAACAAGTGGTCGACCAGATAAAGGAGGCGACTTTGGCTCAGGGGGAAGAGCTGAAGGTCAATGATTTGATCCTTGGCTCTTCCAGCTTGTATGTTCAAGTACCTTCAGGCACTGAAACCTGAGTTGCCTGTGATGCATCTAATAGAGTGTGACATGTTAGGTTAAAAGTGCTTAGGTATAGAAAACAACACTTGTGTGAAGGGGTGAATGATGCATGTTGTAAGAAAAATACTATGAGTGCCAAAAATGAGCAAAAAGCACTATATATGTATAAGTAAAAGTAAAAACAGAAAAAGGGTAATGCACGTTTCTAAGTGACTATAGATCTTTTTCCAAAATACAACTGTGTCTTTAAGAGAAAATAATGCCACACTCCTCTGTGAGTATTAGATCTGATCTTATCTGATCAGTGTTTTGGAAGGGGATCACTCCCTTTGAAAATCTACACGATATTACCAAAAGTTTTCATGCATTCACGTAATTCATTAAATTCAGGTCTACCAATCACTTTCACGGCCACAGGTAAGTAAATTCAAGCTACTCGGCACGCAGACAGCTTCTACAAACATTTGTGAAAGAACAGGTCACTCTCAGGAGTGTCACAGTGGTACTGTGACAGGATGCCACCTGTGCAATAAGCCCAAGAATAAATTTCCTCACTACTAAATATTCCAGAGTTAGAAGTGGAGGCGATTGGGAATGACAGCAACTCAGCCCCAAAGTGGTAGGCCAGGTAAAACCACAGAGCGGGGCCGGTGGATGCTGAGGTGCATAGAGTGCATGTCTGAGCAGCTGCATACAGGCCTCACATCACCAAGCACAATGCAAACTGCATATGCAGTTGTGTAAAACACACCACCACTGGACTCTAGAGCAATGGTGACGTGTTCTCTGGAGTGATGGATCACACTTCTCTGTCTGGCAATCCAATGGACTAGTCTGAGTTTGGTGGTTGCCGGGAGAACAGTAATTGTCTGAGTGCATTGTACCAAGTGTAAAGTTTGGTGGAAGGGGGATTAAGATAAAAGAAACTCTTCATGCTTTTGGACATTTTGGACAATGTAATGTACATGTGTGTGTGTGTGAGAAAGAGACACACTGGACAATAGTAGAAATTGTGCTTGATGTTTTGGTTTAGTATGTTGTACATCATCTCGAGGTAATAAATTTCTCTGATTGTGCCTTTAAAGGCAGATTTAACTGGTAGCTAATTATTGTATCTGTCCAAAAGCTGAAGTCTTTTCAAAGTTGCCTTATTAAAGTATAAATCTGTCATATTTACGAGATATCCCTCACACCGTGAATCTGTTGGTACGTCGCGCATGTATGTATTAAACATCGAAATGATACACTGTGCTGCGAATGAAGTCTTGCACACCACAGGTACAGCACAAAAACATCCTGTGTGCATGTTTTATCAAGTTCACCATAATCACAGTTTTCAATAAAATATGGAAGGTGATGAATCTTGACAGCAAATTACCACAGGGGCAGATAAATCATACGCCATGCATGGCATTTCTTAAGCGCCATTAAATTATATTGCCAACGTCAAGGTCTGATCAAACAACTTGGCCGAGCGTTAAAGTAAAAACGGTTGTTGATACTAACCATCACAACTGAGAATCAGCAGCTGGGGCTCGAGCTCGGTTTATCACACTACATGATTGACTCCCCGCACTGCAGAATGTGGTTGCAATTATCTTAGATAAACACATTTCACATTAGGAGCGCCAAGTCAAAAAAAAAAAAAGAAAAAGCCAAATAAACTTTTCCCGTCAAGCACATTGTATTACACTCAAATAAAAAAAATGTGTGTCCCTGAGTCAGGATTTTGTACAGACATGAATAATGCTCTGGAAGTTTCCACCAACATCATCAAAAACAGGTCAGACACTCGCAGACACTCACTGTAAATTATGTAGCTGAAGGGCATTCAGGGCAGCCAGTCTGGACTTTATTTAGTGGAGTTGTGTGTGTCTCTCTGAATGCTTCTGTTTTTTAAATGTGTGTTGAGCTGAGTGCATTCATTTATTGTTATCTGCACACTGTATCTGTTGTGTGTGTGTGTGTGTGTGTTGTGGCTGATGTAAGTTATGAGTTATGGCAGTCGCGCTGAGGTGTCAGAGAGCAGACTTCCTTTCATAGGGCAGAAAACCTGTCCGCTGGGGGGGCATCTACACACACAAACACACACATAGATAAGCAAAATGCCATTATGCTATTCTATGACATGCAGGCTGATTATCACACTAAGAAAAATGCTCACATCCAGGTAATAACAGCAAACAATACAGTAATAACAGTTATCATTATTAAAATGTAGGTAAAGTTGTCCTTGAAATTACGGTGTTCTAACATTACAGATGATGGGAAACATCTTGTCTTACAGTTGACCAGTTTTTTGCCTCACACTGCTGGAGAATAGAGTAGAGGAGATTGTGGTCATCTAGCCCTCCAAATGGCCGCGTACAAATTGTTTGAGCTTTGAGGTCTGTCCTCTCCATGTTTTTTTTTGGAGTTGCTTTGCACAAAAAGGATTTTGACAGCCCTGAAAAAAAAAGAAGTGATTGGATTTTAAAAATCCTGTCAAAAACGCCGATACTGGTGGGGAAGCATAAATTTGTTGCGCAGAGGGAAGTGTCGCTCGGAGGCGTTCAGTTTGTGCCAGTTGCTTACTCAGTAGGTGAAGTTGTGTCTGATTTGTTTGGCCTTGAAGACGCTTCTGTTCTGGAGGAATGGTCTATCATGGGCAAGCTGTTCTGAAGATGCTTTTCCATTTTTATCATGTTAGGATCTGATATAAAGACTGAGCAATTTAGTTTTTTTTAAATTATGACAGCAGTGCCAGTAAGTGTTTGCACATTTTGTACAATTGGGTATTTGCAGTGTTGCACTTCAGATGTAATGATAATGTCATTTTTTACGAGTTTTTTTAGTACTTTAATTATCCAGGAAATTAAACCGAGTGTGGATTTCAGTGGCAGGAGAGCACAAAGCTCCCAGATGACACCTGCACAGTCACAGGGAGAACATGCACACATCACACCAAAGGGCCCTACTTGGGTTTCAACCCAGAAGTTTCTTGATGTGAGGCAACAGTGCTAACTACTGACCCTCCATGCTGACATCTGGTCCAACTTCAGCAGCTCATAAGGGTTATAAAGTATAATATGAGCAGCCTGATCCTGTAGCAGCATAAGTAAGGGAGGGTTCAGAGTCATTTGACCCATCCCTAACTACAAGCTCTATCAAAATGCTTTGAGTCTAATCTTAAAAGTAGAGAGGGTGTCTGTCTCCTGAATCCAAAGTGGGAGCTGGTTCCACAGGAGAGGGTCTGAAAGCTGAAGGCTCTGCCTCCCAGAACTCAGAATCAGAAGTGAGCCTGCAGTCTAAGAGCAAAGTGCTCTGCTTCGATTATAGGACACTATGAAATCTTTAACAAATGATGGGGCCTGAGTGTCTAATTGTCAAGGATACGGATTTAAAATCCATTCAGTTGAAATTAAATGAATTAAAGAATGAATAAAATTCAGAATTATTATTTGCAGTGTACTGATGCTACATGTATTGTACAACAGTCACAGTGAATCCAGTCACCTTAGGAGACATTTCACCTTCATCCTGAAACTCTATATAACCATTATTATAGAAAAACTCCACTAAACTCCACTGTATCCTTTCACAGAACCTGCTGAAATACCAAAGGCCAAAGTAAACAGGGTCTGTAGTGCGGGTAACTTTCCCATAACATGAGTGGCTGTGTGTTTATCCCCAAAGTCAGGGAAACAACCTTGGAATGTAAAGGGTTTTTAGAAGGCAGCCAAGGATAAAGTGAGATGGTTGTTGTTTACTTGTGCAAAGAGCACAGATGTCTCTGCAGCTGCAGTTTAGGGGGAGTTTTTATTCGCCGTTTTTTAGCTGCTTATAGGGTTTTATCGAATTACTTTCAGGCTCATTCAAACATCATGAGATGTACAATGCTAGAACATAAGAGCCACTGAGTAAAAAGGCTTTTTGGTGCAGATCCTTTGTATTTAAGGTACAGTTTTCAATTTTCTCAAGACTTTAGGAACGGACATTCTTCAATTCTTCTTCAATTATTGTGATACTGAAGAAGTCTTCAATATTAAAATACATTCCTAATACATAAGTTGTTCTCCTAACAGCATTTTTTTTATGTGTCCGATGTTCCATGTGATATTTTAAGTCTGTAAAATCTTATATCAAAGTTGAAATTTGGGAAATACTGCAAGGTTTATGTCCACAAAATGTTTGTCACTCCCAGTTTGAAGGACATCGATGTGATAATCTGAACAATCAGTGTTTCTGTCCGTCATTTCAAGCCCCAGTCATTCACTAACACACACTGTCGCGTGTAACGAATCAGAAATGCCACCACGTTAAATGTAATGATATATTCTATCTTGACATGATAACGTTGTGCATATTTGAACTATAATTTATAATAAGATCATCAGTGATTATAGACAACACTCGAGAATTTGAAATAGAGCAGTTGGGAATGTAATTGCAAACCCATGTCATTCGTTACACTGCACTGGGAGTATACAGTTTATTTTCCCTGAAAAAGAAAAGACCTTCCCTTTGTATGTTGCACCTATTGGCAGTGTTGACATTGTAATGGCAGGAAATGTACTGTTAGTCCACCATTGGTCCAATTTCTGTCAGTTGTTGGGTACATGTATCCAGGGTGTCCAGACAAATGACTGTGGTGATCTCTAGATTTGTTCCATTGTGTTTCTGGGCACATTCCTCTACAGGTGTTGGATCACCTGAAGAAACCCTCCTCCAAACACTATCAAGCTGAATATGGATGTATCATCTCATTTCATGGTGGTTGTGCTGTTTTGCTGAATTGAAATAGTGAGTAAAGTGTTTCCACAAAAAAACAAACAACACTGGATGTAAAAAGACAGATAGGGTGATGGAGGCAAGTTATATGACTTTTAATCATGGCATCACTTTTTGGACATGTGTTGATACTTAGACCCCGTGTTTACTTTGCTTTTATGATGCTCAGGACGCAGAAGATACACCTTCTTCCTCCTGAGCCACAGCTGCTGGCTGGAAGCAGGTTGCCTACCAATCAGACGGTTTGCAATGTGATACTCGACTACCCCAGTCTACATGTGGAGGTATCAGGCAGGATACTGAACCCTGAGTTGCCTCAGATCCATTCATCAGAGTGCTTATATGGTAGACACTGTGTTAAAGCATAGAAAAGCCAATTGTGTGAATGTGTGGGAATTGGTGAATGAGGCTTGTAAAAAGTGCATTGGGTTCTCAGTTAGAGTATAAATATTTACCATACCATTGGCTATTTCAGTAGTTAATATTTAGGCACCTAAATTATGTTGGAGAATTAAAAAAAGATTGTAGTTTGGATTAAAAAACATTCATTGATCTAATAGTGAAACATGTATTAGAGAGCTCACCTTCAAGGTTAACTGGGTAATGACTTACCCATGGACCCAAGTTACTTACATTCCTATCACGCATTAGAATACTAACCCACTGGGCTACTGTGGTTGCAATGACACCAGCACACACATTCATGTCCCTGTTAAGGCGAATCCTAATCATTTTGGTGGTCTTATCACTTCAGTTCATCCAATACCTTCAAAAATATCTGGTCCTTTATGTTTCCCATGCCTACCTGCTATCTGTCCACTGTGTGTGTGTGAGTGTGTGTGTGTGGGGGGGGGGGTCTATGTCTCCCCTCCCCAGGGTTTTGGCAGGCTGCTCCTCCTGGTTCTGTAGCTCTAGCATCTGTCTCCAGTCAGCTAATCAGTCACATGCTGCATTTAAACCCTAGCTCTTTCACACACACACATTTCCAGATCGTTCTGTCACTCGCATTGCTCAGGCTCCCTCGTGAATCCCTCCTTCTCTGTTTTATGTATCGATTTTTTGTTTTTCCTCTGAATAACCTTGGCTCTCCTGTAACCTAGACCTTTACTTTGTGCCAGCAAGCGTCTCAGCGTCAAGCGCTCCCTTCTAGTTTGGCATGCCCAGTCTGCAGTACTCACAATCCTTGGCCTCTCGATCCTGTCACCCTGAATTTGAGTCAGTCTGAATTACTGTCATAAATCTCATAAGTTGATTCCAGTGTCACGTCTTGCATCAGTGTCCAGGGAGTTCAGGTTCAAACATAACATAACATTACCATTGGTGTCAACTGTACTTTGTGTTTTTGCACACATTATACCCATTAAACATTAGCATACTAGCATTTTCATTGACAGTGGTGCACTGAGCCAGAGCTGCTAATCTGCTAATGGCCCACAGCTGGTGTGACAGCAGGCTCTCTGTCCTCCTCTAACTTTGAGTCTCTGGTAAATCTGGTAAATGAGGTACAGTGCTTCTGATATTTAGCCTACCTTTACTTTAATGTGATAGGAGATATTGCTCTGTATCTTCTGGGTTTTAGTTGTGTGAATCTATCAACATAACCCTAAGACTATCAAAACATTCTCAGAATACATTGTGTGGATACTCAAAGGTGAGCTATGTAGCCTCTTCTAACATGTGTTTCCTGTTTTTTTGCCTCTCTTTTTTTTTTGCCTTTTATATCTGACCAAAGCTCCCAGATGGGTTTGCCATGTGCACACAAAAATAACTTGTAATTTGTAAAGAAGCCACATACCACACACACATTCTTGCTCTGATGTGAACATGTTTGTGAGATCATCAAAGCGTTCTTTTTTGAAGAGCTTTCCTTCTATTATACTTTTATTGTGGCAGTTTATACAATGTTCCCTCTGTTTATCTGCAGGGGTGGGCAAGTGTGTGTTTTAATTCTGTTTTATTTGATATTCTTTCTTCAAGAGAGAGATAAAGAAGAGTATGATTGGGGGAAACAGGAATATCTTCAGAGCTTGGTCAGACTGTTGAATGGGAATATTAAATGATGACAGGAAGGTGTAAAGTCTTTGTTGTGTCTAATGTGTTCAAATCTTCCTGTAAATATGTAAATATTCTTACACAGAATTTTATTTCTTGATTTTTTTTCCTGTTGGCTACAAACAATTTTATTCTTCGATAAACAAAAACTGGCCTTGCATCAAATTTGGATGTTGACTAATTCTGTATTTAAAATCTATTTTTTAGATTTATTCTTCACCTTCTCTCAGACTGTTACTGGGAGACACACCGCTGAGGCTGCAGCTGAAAGAATATGCAATATATCTGCCTCTTAAACACTAATGGAATCAGATGCTCATTATAACCCATCAGTTTCTCCCGCGTCTTAATAATAAAGTTCTGATACTGTGAAGTCTGCTAACTTACAGCGGTAGCAGTTTTTCAAGCTTTCTTTCCTGGCCTCATATAGGCCAAAATACTTTTAATATAGTAGTTCTCACCAGTCTTACTGACTCACACACTCACGGAGCACTTTTAACTACTGTACAGTGCTTTTCCTCTTATATTGCTGCTTTGTCTGGAACAGTTGTGTTGCTCCATCCATCCATCCATCCATTTTCTTTCACTTCGGGTCCAGGTCATGGGGACATCCAGACCTCCTCTCCTCAGCCATCTCCTCTGACTTTGCTTTCATGCTTAACTCTCCCATACCAATGTACCTCACCTGGGATACATTTACTGGGTTCCCACCCTGGAGCCGGGCCTTAGCCCATGGGCCACAGCACAAAATAATGACTTAGGCCGTGGCCACCTGTTGACCCAACACCTCCAGGAGTCGATGTAAGGGGTGGGTGAAATGTGTGTCGTGCAGCTTGTGGTCCGATCTTCAGTTATTAAGGCTAACTATTGGGACATGGAATATCACCTCTCTGGTGGGGAAGGAGACTGATATAGTTGAGATATAGCTAGGCTCACCTCGACGCACACCTCAGGCTCTGGAATCAGTCTCATGGAGAGGGGATGGACTCTGTGCCAGTCTGGAGATTCCCTTGGTAAGACGTAGCAGGCAAGATAGGCATTCTTGCATCTCCTCGGCCTGCTACCTGAACTTTGTTTTTTTTTTCCAGTGGATGAGAGGATTGTTTTCCTGCGCCATCAGATTGGGCAAATGAGTTCTGACTGTTGTTTGTGCTTATGCTTTAGCCTTCTTGGAGTCTAATAGCTTCAAATTTTTCTAATATTATAATTTATTCTTTCTTAGTGAAATCAGCAACTCTGCCGAAAGTAATTATCCATCTTTGTGATTGGTCAGATGCTGCCAACACTACCTCTTTCATCTGAACCCGTAGGGGAGACCCTGAGCTAACTTTTGATGAGTTGATAAATGAGTTGAAATTAGTTTAGCATTGCATATTATCCTGACTGAAGATGTTGGAGTAAGTGTATGCAGATATATATATGAACTTATTTTATAGTACAGGCTCAGGACCAATGTGCACTTTAAATTTACATTAACTCTGCAAGAAGCGAGATGTGTAGTTTTTTTTTTATCTGTAGTGGCTTGATAGCCACCCAAAAGTAGTACACAAAACACTGTTAACACAGGCATGTGGTGTAAAAGAAAAAAGCAGTTCATTACCAAATTCACATCATGTATGTTTGTAGTCTGTGTCCCTGCCAAGCCTTCTCATTCTCTGAAGAAAGCGTAGACCAGCAGTTACCAGATACACAGTGTGGAGTTTCACATCGAGGGTTTCATGTTGCCTCGTGCAGATTGCTCCATCCCTTCAAAACAGGGGTCCTGATCAACCACTGGCAGCCATACAGTGACCAGGACATGACTGGCAGCGTTCCTATCTGCAGTCACTGCCAACTCTGTTTGTTGCACAGGCTGAGCCAAATACATCGCTGCCAGGATTTGAACCTCGGTGAAAGCACGTTTATTTTAGCCTTATTTCCTCACAACATGAAGGATCAGGGTGCAAATCCCTCTGGGGATTTTTGCTCTCATCATCCTGTCCCCATTAAACAAAGCCAGATCCATGTTCAGATACACAATTCAGAGTAATTATTTGAACAGTTAGCAAGTATGTAGGAACACTTTACATTGCATTACTTTTTTTTTGTTACATATAAGTAATATTCTTGTCATCCATACATAAATAATTTCTACCTGCCACTGCTTGCTGAATATCTACTAATGTAGAACACACTGTTGCGTTTTCTACCGCTCACACAGGTGCTTTAAAAAAGCTGGACCCCATATAGTGTAAATTATTAAAATTTTGCGTGAAGATGTAGTTTAAAATTAGCACAAGGATAGGTGTGATAGTACATGTTCACGTCAGGGTGTTGTTGTCACTTCACAGCATTCAGAAGATGATGAACATGCTACTAGACACTCTCATAGGAGATGACTGGCAGGTGTTATCCCTCTACGGCAGTCTCCTCCAATGTTGTATACACTGAGCCCTGGCTAACTGAACAAACATTTTTTCAGGTTTTCTGCAGGTTTTCATAGAGGTACCAAAAACTGCAGTTCTTGGAGTGGCCTCTTGAGGCTGGTGAGTAAAGCGAGTCAGTCCCCATAGACTGCAGTGTTAAAATGACAAGCATTAAAACCATGTAGTCTGTACAAAAATGGATGCATTAACTAAAGCTATCAACTTTTTAATGACTCATCCATTCAGGTGCTGCTAACACTTAAAGTTGCAATGCCTCTGTGATTGGCAGGTGTGCCATTACAGGGCAGCTGTACCTGACTGCTGTCTGCTAAGCCTGCTGTGAGCTACAGATCAGAGGACCAGTTTTCATAAGAGAAATTATTAGCTTATTTTAACATTTTATTAGCAGGGATGTGCGACTGTGCATAAAATAAAAAGTCCTATCTGTATAAATAGGGATAGCTCTTAGCTCCTTAAAAAACAACATGGTGGTGCCAAAATCAATGGGTAATATCATGCTGATAGTGTCCATCCTTTAATTAGAGTCTGATTTAAAATAAACTTAAGCAGCCAACTTGGTTGAAAAATTTGCTTCTATTACAGAAATCGTTCACTGGGATGTTTTTGAAAGCATTTAAAGTTGACTCTGTGTTCATTTTAGATAAGGAAAGGTTAGTTTAAAAGATTATTGGGATTTTCCAGAGGCGTTGTCACACTTGACTCTCCTGATCTGCATAAAGACATAATGATTATGCAAATGAGGAGCTGTGCAATATATTCCATGCCAGAGAATATTGCATAGCTTGTTACAGTGAGGAGAAGCATGGACATGATTGATCCTGTGGACATAATGGTGACTTGTGATTAGGGTAAGTTCCCAACTGAATGAATGGCAGTCAAAGTAATGTCCTCTCAAGCTCCAAAAACACAGCAGTGTATGTTTGTGTGTGTGTGTGTGTGTGTGTGTGTGTGTTAGCACCGGATAATTCAAGTAATTGAATAGGCTGTGAGAATCAAGTGTGCCATGAGGTTCCTGCCAGAATGAACTCTTATAAGTAATACCTACACACACCTGTACACACACACACACACACACACACGCACACACACGCACACACTCACACACACAGCAGTGAATCACTTTTATCAAATTTGAGTGTATCCTGTGGCTTGGGGCTTGTGTTATTTGTTTTTTCCTGTAGCCTCTTCGGTCTTCTTTTTTCTCTGTAATTCCCTCTTCTCTTCCAATATCATGCAACTATAAACGTAATTTCTCAAACCTGACTTCTCGGGAACTGGGAAAAGAAAATTTGATATTTGTTTTTCTTGTCTCCATTCTTTTAGAAGTCATGAGTGAAACTTTTAATGCATTCCACCATCATAAAGTCTAGCGAGCGCCAAGCACCATAAAATGTCCCAATAAAGAAAAAAATTGGTGTCTTTTCACTAACCGCTGTAATATGTTATCACTCAGAATGCACAGTACCCTTTCTTTCCGGTATATCAGAAAGAGCTGCAGTTGACACAATTTCCTCCGGGTAGCGTCACAGGCAGACGCCTGCAGTTTCCCACCTTTTGAAGCAACACAGTGTACAGAAAGACACAGAACTCACTTCTTGCCTTGCACTTTAAGTTAATCATTTATTTAATGGGACAGTTTGGATCTGAGAATGTCATTTTTATTGGACTATTTTAAACGTGCAAGTGAAGACCTGCGAGCAGGACTGCCCTTTTTTTCTCCCTATGTCTGCAGATTCCTCACATAAAGTCTCTCTCCATTATTCAAAGGAAATATCTAATATTCATACCTAAATGAAAGCTGTTCTATAATGTAGTGTGAAAGAGGGGAAAGATGGGGGCGAGGGACAAGGAGGAAGAGCTGCAGGTCGCAGGTGTGTGTATGTGTGTCTGTGGATGAGTAAAAAGGGTAATCAGAAGAATCAGTCAAAGCGAAGAAAAAGTGTGCAATGTTTTTTAAAGTTGTCAAAGGATAATCCGCATCCATCTTTGTGCAACAAAGTAAAACAGCCACATGTTACTCTGTGAGTGATAAAAGTGGTTGAAGACTAAATACTCACAAAGAAGCAGGTTGTTTTGTTATTGTGGAAGTTGTCCGGAGATAAAGAAAGTTAAAAAAAAGAAAGGACAGATTGACAGCGCTCCTCCCATTCATCTCTGCTGCATGTCAGCTCACACTGTGTGTGATGTAGGGCAATGCTGTCCCGCTACATCGTGTCTCAGTTAAGGGTCATATTCTCACCATTCTTTCCTACACGCCTCAATGACTTCATCAGCGATCCTCCACCTCCTCATCATCTGCCTATGTGTCGCTTTTTCTGTTTGTGTCTGTCTCTCTCAAACGCTCATTTCTGTCTTAAGGCCTTTTTTTCTGTCGTCTTGAGTCTGCTCCTCTCTGTCAATTCCCATCGGTCCCCCCCGCCTTTAAATCTTCCTGTCTGGCGCTGTCTATCTTTGTCAAGTGTATTTCTCTTCTCACCAAAATCCGTTTGTCGCTTAATCAATTAATCCAACTCTTCCCATCTTAGGTATTGTCCAGGCTAATTAAGCACAATTCATCCTCCTCCCTAGATTAAATCATGGTTTTTAAATTTTTGATAGACAAAAACGCACTCAGGGTTGACAAGAGCAGCAGTTTAATCTGTAGCGTTGCCTCTGCTTTTGTCAGACTGCTCAGATCTTCCAGATTAAATCATCTAGGATTACCCCCAGTCAGCTGTAAAGGAGATATACATAAAAAAAAGTTAGAGCACAAGCACAGGGAGGTATTGTGATCGCAAGATACAAACTGTATTATTAATAAATCACAAATCATTGCTTCCAGAAGTACACTTAAACACCGTTAGAGAAAGGGAGATGACAAAAGGAGCATAAAATATACAAGAAGTGGCAGGAGAGCAATATCATAACAGAGGTTTGAATGAAGGTCCTTGAATGTTTCCCTCCAGGTTTAATTTCCTGGTTTCTCAGTTAACCGCGGGGTGATGATTCCTCCTGATGCTGTGAGAAAGACAGAAATCATTACGCCACAGAGAGTAAAGACTGAGTCGATGTGAATAAGAAGGAAATAACAGAAAGACGAAACACGTGTGAAACACGCCTTGATCAAAAGGAAAGCGCTAAATGAGCGTGAGCGAGAGGAGTAGAGATTGAGTGGCGGGTTAAGGCACAGATGAGGAAACACAGAATCAGGTCAATAATGAGAAAGCCTCACTAATGCACGACAGTCATTTAAATGTATGCATGTTTAAGAAAAAATGAAAATAGCCCGAGGGCAGCCTAATCTGTAAGACAAAGTGAGTTGACATTTTGTGTGTGTTTGCCCACAAGGAAAAGATAAGAAGCTGCTGACAGGCTCAAAAATAGCCATGTAGGAATGATGGGCTCAAACAAACAACATGCCCCGTCTCTCTCTGACCTTCTCTCTCTCTCTTTTCTGATTGATCTGCCTTTCCCTACAGTCTCTCTCTGTTTACTCCACTTTTTTAAAGCTTAATCTTAATTCTGGTCACTCTTGTTTATCTCGCTCTATGTTTCATATTCAGTCTTTTCTGCGTCCATAGGGACTCAGAGGAGCGTACTTTGTTGATTTTTTTTCTTTCTCTTAGGGTAACTCAAAAACTACTCAGTTATGGATGGATGGATGGTGGATGGATGGACAAATGTCTGGCTGTTTGTACTGGGATGTGACTGTCGGGCTGTATGGGTGAGACTGCTATTAAACGATAAGAGCACAGGAAGGGTTGCCACAGCAACAACTGGGACAGGAAACAGCCTTAAGATATGTAGAAAAAGACTTGGATAAAATGGGAAGGGTAGCAGTATTACTACTTGAAACAGTGAACTCTTTTCTACACATGAATCCAGGAACCAATGTGCATGCTTCACCTTCTAGTGACAGTGACAGTGCCCTGGGTCACACCATGTTGCTGATGAACTAAGCATTCTGCCCGTGACGCCAGCTTTGTTATGGTGAGCTTAACCTGTATGAAAACATTCACGATAACATCACACACGGCCGATTAGCTTTCATTCTGGGTGATCACCACAGCTCCTAGTAGTGGTCATAGCCCACTAATGTTACACTGTAATATCAAAAGTAATCTCTCACCCATACAAATCATTGAATTGGTGTTCCAGTCACTTTCATGTCCACAGGTGTATAAAATCAGTCACGTTGACATGCAGACTGCTTTTACAATCATTTGTGAAAGAATGGGTCACTTCTCGGGAGCTCAGTGAATTTCATGATACAGTGTAGGACGCCACCTGTGCAAGTTCAGTTGTGAAATTAAATACTAAATATTCCACAGTAAGCTTTTAGTGGTATTATAACAAAGTGGAAGAGATCAGAAACAACAGCAACTTCAATCTTACACAGTGTCCGACTGCATTGTGCCAACTGCAAAGTTCAGTTTGGGGATGGCCCCTTGCTGTTTCCACATGACTGTGCACCACTGCACAAAGCAAGTCTGGTGTAGAACAACTGGCCTGACCAGAGACCTGACCTCAAAATATGACCTGTGTATGCAGAATGCTCCCCATAAATACTTTTGCAAGCTCTAAGCAGCTGCTTAACAATCCTCAGCTGGGCGTGATGATAGCAAAGAAATTAGTCATGAAGAGACTGCTTAGAGGTCAGGCAGCACAAACAGTCTGTGCAAACTGAAGTTTTGGTTGAAACATTTCTTTTTAACACAATAATCCTGAATGATGAAAGATTCTGCTTACCTGGTGTGTTCAAGTGTTACGACAAGGATCTACTGATTCAGGTAGTAGCATAGAGAGAAGAGTCAGTGGTTCAATCCCCAAGCTTCTGTATTTCACATGACAAATGGTTTTTGATTAAGATACTAAACCCCAAACTGCCACTGATAGATTTTTAAAAATAGTAACACTTAAAGCAAAGTGTGAATGTGACTTTTAATGTAGAAGTTTGAGCAGCATTAGAACATTTGGTTTATATCACTAACATCTTTTTAATATTTTCTTTCTTTTCTAACTTCAAGTCTACCCCTTGGTTGGTTCTAATTAATACTTGTTATCATAGTAGCAAGCTAACATCAGCATGTCCACAATGTAATTGTGTGCATATTATGTTGGAAAAACAACCACTCTGACAGCATTGCAAAATAATTTGTGCCAGCATTACCAGAAGTGTTTACAAACCTGAAGCAGTGAAAGTACAAAATGCATTATTATGACAAAAAACGCATCATTGTGTATTCAACGTAACATCTGTCCCTCAGCTACTGCAAAAAAAGCGGCAATAGAGAGATTTTGTTTTTCTATTTTTATTTTTCCCCAGAGTGAATGACGAACTGGGAAAACAAAATAAAAGCTCAGTCCGATTATCCCGCTGTCCAAATCTTTCCCAAGTTGCTGGACTGCAGCCGAATCACAGGATCAGAGCAAAGTAGAAGCGGTCCTGAAAAGTGATTGTGGAAAACTAATAAACACTCGATTGGCTCAATTATTTAGCCTCTCCTGGACCAACCAGTGTTACACTGGTCTTAAAAATTGCATTTGCGGTTTCAGCGGTGACCTGTGTGAACTGTGTCTTATGTGCAAGAATGTATCTGATAGCTTCTTTTTGTGTTTGCGTTCGCTCTTTGCAATTCTCAGTGTTTCTCTACATCCAATGTGAGGTATCCACTAAAAACACAAACAAGCAAAATAAAAAACTGCCACAGATTTGCCACTACTTTGCACAGGTGATCAAACAAGTCATTGTTCCATATCATATCAAACCTGGGCAAAGACCTGATAAAATCATTTTTTGGCTGGGGAAAAATAACAAAGCACAAAGCATTCGAGCCAATAATGCTTGAAATATTTTATTTATCAAAACCAACAGTCTGATTTTTTTTAATAAAACAACAGAAATAGACACAATAAATTATTTAGGTAAAGCATACAGTTTTGTTTTTTCAATAGTTTTTGACTGGAGCAACAGTGGCGGACTTTTGTTCGTTTAAACAGACATCGACAGCTTTCTCTGAGTTAAAACTACTTAGCACACCCGTTGAAATTCTCAGAAGGGAAACTGTGAAATCTCTTTGAAAGGTACAATAATCTGAAATGTTCCCAAAGGCCCTCTGTTTGTTTTTGATGCTCTTGGTTGTAGCTAATAAACTAGTTAAAGTTTTACGGTGAGATACATGTCATCTCATATTCAAGAGCTGCAGGAGAAAATAAAAACGGCTACATGGAAAAAAGGAGCATGTCACTGGAGCATGCAACAGTGGAATGTGCTGATAACAGCAGCAAACTGGCAGACACAGGATGCACACGCTCACATACATACACACACGTACACACACACGCACACACACACACACGTGTGTGCACAACCACAGGTCCCGCTCACATACTTTTACAATACATCAATTTGTACATAAAAATTAGTCCTTTACTTTATATGAATGGTCAAGAAATTGCAGCAGCCGATGTCTTTATGCACTCAGAAAAAATAAACCTCAACGCTGTTGGTTTCAAAAATTCCTCTTTAGTTGGAATTACTGATGAAAGGTTTTTTAAACTTAACTTGAATCTGTGCATGCTGTGCATTTAAAAAAATGTTTTAGTCTACAATGTTGACCTGGTAAAACACAGCATTTTGTTGAAATAATACAAAGACTTGCGTAAACACAGCAGTCAGGACTTTTCTGTGTGCAGTTTGCACAGATTCTGTAATTGTAGTCACTTTTAGTCCCTTCTACATACACTTGTTCACTTTTCCTGCAGAGTGCCTCAGAAATCTGTCATTTTACCTAAACTTACCCAGACAGCTAACACACACACACATGCACACACAGTCACATGCTTGGATCCGCTGCCAGCTCATACAGACTGTTGGTAACCCTCCACCCTTTAAACAAAAGGACCTCTTCCTGCGCTGCTACGGGGGCACTGACACGCATACACGCACTCGAGTGCTGCTTGTGTTATAAGCAGAGATCAAGAACATCGCTCACGGTAATTCCCACAGATCCCTGCAAACTCACAGAGCAGCGTGTGATATCGTGGCATACATGAGCATTTAGAAAATAAAAGAAAAAATTGGAATCTATCATGAAAGCATCCCTCTCCTCTTATCCAGAAGTGCTGCTAATCTACAAATAGAAGGCTCCGTTTCCCCTTTTCCATCACCCTCCTCTCCTATAAACTTCCTGTTTCCCTCTCTCTTTCCTCTGCTGTGCGCTCAGGGTCTAAGTGTCGTGGTTTTATCCGCGTTAGCAGAATTCCGCTTAGCAGCTGGAATGCCAGGAATGCTTGGAAAACTGGGCGCAGTGCAGGAGCCGGATCTGACATTTTCTTTGATGTGTTCAAGTCAGCGGCGAGAGAGAAAGAAAAGAAAGACGCTTGAGCTGTGTGGATGGATGGACAGATAACGATGAGTGTGATATCCAGACAAAGTAAAAGAAGCCTCAGGATTCTGTATAAATAACTACAGTTTTGGAAGCCTGGAGTGGATGTGTGTGCATGTAAATGTGTTAATGTGTAGTTAGCCTGGAGGTTGTAGTTCATATCAAGATAAAGTGTTATTTTGGTGTAAACTTTCTTCAGCCCATCGCGCCCTCCCCACTCTCCCCCCTCTCTCCTCTTCTGTTTCACACTCACTCATCTCAGCATGCTCCTGGCACAAGAGTTGCCTGAAACTTTCTAGAAACGCTTATTTTAACACAAAAAATGCAACAAAACATGTGAAATAGAGGTAAAAGGCCTTGGAGAATAATTCAGGTTCAGCCTCCCTTAAAATCCTTTCATCAAAATGTAGATTTAACTGTACAACACTGAGGGTTTTACAATTTGGTTGGAAAGAAATTGGAGTGAGTTTAATGGGAATTTCTTTGGAAGACGTTAACACTCATACCATACATGTAATGTTTAAATGCAGCACGAACAGTGAAGACAGAAATACCAAGTTGCAGGAATGGTAAATATCTAACATTTGGATGGAATTTCTATTTACAGGATTAACAGGTTTGGCCCATAGACTGAGGAAAGGTAAGTCATGACGCGAGCTGCAGTTTACAAGTCAATTGTTACCTTCTTCTTTGCTGCATGCTTGTCAGCGGTGCTATTATTATATGAAGTCCATTGCAAAATAGATAGAAAGGACAACTCGTCTAACAGTTCCAGATGTGTCTGCCTCAGCGAGGGGGCTGGGAGGGACACGCACACTCGCACTGTTCATGATGTGAGAGGAAAATTTCATCAATGACCCAGCGAACCTTTGGACTCTGATGGCGCTGATACCGAATGGGCTCTGGAGCATACTTCAGCACCTAGAGGACGCACAGAGGGAAACAAATGGTAAGGATGCACAATGGGAATGAAAATGGGCACAAATTATTTCTTGTTTTCCATCTTGTTGCCAGACGTTGTATTGTGTTGCCAAGTGATTGTATTTGTTGAAACCTGTTTGAATATAAAAGAGAAAATATCAAGAGGAAGAGCACCAGTCATGACTAAACACCACAGGAGTTCAACAACAACAACAAAAGCGGAACTGCTACCTGAGAGGATTTGAATATGTCAGAAAACTTGGTTTTGAAGCAAGTGGGTCAAAAATGTAGAGTGCAAAGTCAAGGATGATGGGGTAGTCGTGAAAAATCTTCTCCTGGCTTTCAGGAGTTTCTCTTCTCTCTGGTTATCATAAGTGGCTAAGGTAAAAAATCAGTTCATGTCTAAACCTGTCTTCCTATTTGTGTTCAGAGTCATTGGGAACAGGAGCTTTTCCCATTATCAGGTAATAAGAAAAACATTAAGTTACCAAAAGAAATGTTTACTGGGAAATACATAGCACTGACATCATGATTTGATTTGGTCACCATTTGCTGTGTTTCCTCTTAATGTGAAAATGCAGCAAAAGTACAAACTGTTCCACAAATGATGCAGCAAATTTGTTTTCTAAAGCTCAATGAAAGAGAGGCGACCAGTGATTAATGCCAGGACTTCCCAGAAGTGAAGCATTAGTGTGAGTAATAACGTGTTTCTAGAGAAGTTAAGTCACTGAAGGAAGCAGCTACAGGTCCGTGATTACCGGCAAGGAGAAGAGTGAACAAAGGAAGTCTCAGTCTCTGTATCCCACTCGCTCTTAGACACACACACACAAACACAAATACACTCATGAGAAGCCAAACTGCAGTGGTTCTGTACTCTGCAGTCCAATGCGTACCGACACAATACACTTTTTTCCTTTTCACACACATAGCACCATTACAACCCCAAATCCCACTTTTGTCTAAATTGTCATTGTATGATTTTTAACAGTGAGCGAAAGAGAGACAGTGAGAGAGAGCCCTATGGACTATGTTTCAATAATGATGCTATGCAAGAACAAAGACACAAAGAGATGGAGGGAAGTGACAGAGAAGAATGAATGGCAGGCTTAAAGAACAAGAATGGTAGATTGCAAAGGGATAAATTGAAAATGGGAATTGGGCAGAATGAAAGGATGATGGAAACCCAGAGAGAGGAAGGGAGAGACAGAATGCTTACAATGCATGGAGATATGGAGAGATTAGAAAGAGAAAGACAGAGGCGGCATACAAAGCACTGAGAAGAGAAGTGGAGAGAAAGCGCGAGACTGATGGTGCATTGCTGTTTCATTGTTGATGCAGCCCTCGCTACTACTCGCCCAATCTCTCCCTGCTTGTCCCTCACGCTGCATCTAAATCACTTCTTCTCAGTCCGTTTTTCATTCGCTCGCTCTCTTACTAGCACGGCATCGTGTACCTAGCACGGGGTGGAACTTTTAAACGTCGTACTCGTGCTTGAATAAACCTGCGTCACCTTTCTGTAACATTTCTGTAAGCAGACTCCCTGCACCATATAAAAACAAATCTAAATAAGTGATTTTTATGACCTAGTTAATGTTTTTTTTTGTTTGGACTTGGGAGTGCTGATAAAAAAATAAATATATATATAAAAAAAGTTCTACTTGTGTATTGCTAGCTCAGCATTTTACTGGGTTTAAAATGACGTGCTGTATCTGAGGAATTACTGAGTAAAAAGTCTACTATGGGCCTCTAATTTAGTATGATTAATATGATATTAGTCTTAGTGCTGATATATTACATTTAGTTATAATAAAAGTGCATTATAGGAATGATTTTCTTTATTTGTAATAGATGCAGAGATGTTCTTACAGGACTACTGCAGGTAAATATCAATGCTTAACCATAATGTCTGTGAAACTAGCTCCCAGTTTGGATTTGGGAAACAGACACCCTCTCAACTTGTTTCCCATGATGCACTGAGTGTTTCTTCTTTACCTTCACCGATTTTTTTCACTCACTATGATATCATATGATTGTTGGGATTTCCTCTGTGTTTTAGACTTTACAATGTAAAGCACCTTCAGGCAATTGCTGTTGTGATTTGGTGCTACATGAATAAAATAAAGTTGAATTGAGTTAAATTTAAAGGAAGTAAGGAGCAGAAAGGGGTGAATGCAGTTGAAAAAGATTTTCTAATTGTTAAATATATATGTATATATCTAAATATATTTATGCTGTTTGTATTATTGGACGTTCTGAATATTTTTGTGGTTTTGTAGTATCCCCATAAAAAAAGTGCAGTACTTTTGCAACTACACATTGTGCCTATTGACTAATTCATCGCCAAGCGTGACCAAGGTTAACATGATTCGTTCCTCTGTCTCTTGTTCAAAGTGAGCTCTCACTTTTCACATGCAAGTCTGAGAAGCAGTTAAGATGGATCCCTGGAGTAACACACTGTTAGTATTTAATGAAGTCAGCAAAAGTTTGGGAAGTGTGGGTCATTTTAGGGCCGTTTGTTGCTGAATTCATTGTCAGACTTTTTAGGACGAACCCTTAACGACCCTGTGTACTGCTGCATAATTACAGAACAGATGCAATATGCACAAACATGCACAGAAAAATATTGAATAGACATCTCACATTAGCTTCTTAAATGTTTTACTATTTGAACTATTGTTTTTTATGGACAAGAATCATTTATTTCTTTAAAACAGAATGTACTGAAAAAACCTGTTTCACTAACAAACAGTGTAACGGGTGTTAAAATGTGCTTCTTCTTATGGAGTTCAACACTAGCAGTACCAAAACCATGTCTTACACCAAAAGTCCCAAATATCACATGAGCCATTATGGACAACATCTTTGAAAGGCATTGCTCACCGGATAGATGCAGCAGAGGCAATATTTAGCAAGTTTCCCTTTCTCACCCTCTAATTTTCCTGCTCTTTTTCCCCACATAAAAAAAGATTTTGGCTGGTTTCCTGCGAGATACAAATATCTTAGTGTGGCTGTGTGGGTGCACGTCTTTTCTTTCTTTCTTTGTGATGCTGTGTGGTCTGGAAATCTGTAATTATCTGAACTCTGTGAGCGCCGTCATGGTGCTAAACCTACCTCATGCAGTTTGGGCGTTGTTTTGGAGGCCTGACAGGTACAACCATTGTTCCAGTTAGTAGTGCCACAGCCACAGTTGCCCCCACAGCGTTTCACCAGCAGGCATCGAGGGAAAAAGACGGCGTTGGTGGTCTTCAGCTCTTCTCGCAAGTTCACGGAGTAGTTGCGAGGAGTACAGCTGTACCACTTGACATCATCGTGAAGCCGGTTCAGATCAACTGGAGAGTAATGCAGAAAAGTATCAAATGAATAAATCATCAAATCTTTGATCGTTGAGAGTTACTAATTTTTACAATAGCAAATTACCTTGTGTTTTGTGGCGTGACACTAAGACGCTCAAAATACAAAATAGCTCTTTGTATACTGTGTTACACTGCAAAGTTCCCTTTAACATTAAGATTGAAAGAGACAGGTCAGTTATTGCTTTATGTGATGATAAAGACAAATGTGTGGGACAGTGGAGGCACAGAATGAAGAATGGCGTGGAAGGACGGGAGTGATTTACATTGAAAATATCTTTAATATTGACTGAGTGAAAATGGTCGAGAGGTGAAGACATTATTAGTTATGGGGACAATTGCAATGACAAGTGACTGTAGAGATGGAGAGAGGATCGAAAGAGACGCAAAGATGAAGAAAGGGGGACAGAAAAGAAAGCTGGGGCATTCATTGATTGAAGATCACAGCCTTTCTTTGTGTCATCACTTTGAAGAAAAATCACCTAGTCAGTGCACACTGGACCTGCTGCAATGGCTCAAAACTAATTTTAGGGGAATTAAGGGAATTATTTGACGGGAAAGTAATTAATTAAATCACTTGTTGCTAAAGATTGAGATCCAGGAGCTTGACTAGAATCTTTATACGTTTATTATTCGCATAAATCTGCTCAGTCAAAATGTGGAAGGTGAGTATTTTTTCTGATCCCAACAAACGACTGTGAGGCAAAGATTGATTTGTAATGTGGTTAAGCAGACAACTACAACAGTTATCTCAGTTACGTACAGACAAATGGGAGAAATGAAACCGACACTCGTGCTGGTTTTTTTCTGTGAAAAACAGCACGAGTGTTTTAATTTAATCTGGGAGCAATTCAGAGAGACCACGGGCAGCTTGAAGGCAAAAAGATAAGAGGAAGAATAGAAAAAAGATAGCAGAAGAAGAGCAACAATCAGCGGTGGTTTGATTGCTCACTGATTGTGGTCATCAGCAGAATAATAATCAGCGCACCGTCCATACCGACGGCGGTGACTCTTTACAACACACACGGCATAGAAATCATAAAGTGGATAAGAACACATAAGTTATTTTTTATTTTATTAAGAAATGAATATATAGTTCACTTTGATTTACAAATCGCATTGATAAAAGTAGCTTTAAAAGGTTGTAAATGTTTCTTCACTGGAGGGTTTGCTGGAGTCATACTTGAGTACCTTGGCTTCAGCACCTATTATACTACACTTCGATGTTCGACTGCCTGAGGAAACCACTTCAGGGAAGCGTGACTGAGTCGGAGCTTGGTAAAAGCAACATGACAAGGAGATACTGCTGATGTGTTCACCTTTACAGTAGAAAGCAACTGTCCTCTGTGAGAAAAAACACAAGTACAAGGGGAAAGCCCTAACCTAATCAACTACAGTCGTGGCTTAAGCACTCAAACCCCAGCAGTACTTTTGTCCATATATATGTATGGGAAACAATTTAAAGGTAAAACTGTCAGCAGTTCAGGTAGTGCTGTAAAAAAAAAAAAAAACACCCACTGGTAGCAAGATGGCATGGTTGCCATTAGGAGAGAAACACGAGGAAAGATTTTATCACTTCCTTTGTCAATGCAGAGTGAAGGAGAGATGAAGGTAGATAGCGCTTTATATATATTAAATACACAACACCGATGATGGTTGTTTTAGGCATACTTTTTCAGTAAAATGGTAATAAGAAATTAAGAACAGACTTGTGCGTCTCTATGTAAGGCGCTGCTGTTTGCCTATTCCTCTCAAATCCCCGCATTCTGTCTTACAGGCGACCGATATTTGCACATCTGCGTCGGACTAAGTGAAAAGTGGATTATGTCGGCATTTGTGTGAGTATTAGCAGGTTAAATGAGGACAACTGTGTGACAATATTGGATGAGTAGAGAAGATAGTGTGAAATCAGTTTAAAGCTATCTGCTCATTTGAATAAATCTTATTATACATATAAAAATGTCAGGAAATTATGAATAATGATCATTTGCTAGTCAAATTCTTTCTAACAAGAGGAAAACTGCCACATGGATCCTGGCACCTCACTACAAAAAGACTCCTCGTTCGAACCGTCTGCTTGAATGGGGTCTTTTGTGTGTCTTTATGGGTTTGCTCTGGGCGGTTCCCTAATGCTTGAACATGCTTGTCAGGTTAACTGGTGATTCTAAATTGGCCCTAGATTGTGGATGGGAGGGTGTCAGGTTATCTGTCTGTCCGTATTAGCCCTGTGATTAACTATCCATGGTGTATCCTGTCTATTTCCCCCATGACAAGTGGATAGGTTCTAGACTCCCACCCACAACTCTGAATTGGAGAATGGTCCAGCGTGGTTACTGCTGAACTAAGTTTATCTACATTTACAACCATATTATAGACTCCTTGCCCATCATTGGAAGTGACAGTAAACCCATCATTTTACTAAAGATAAAAAAAAGACAAAGTGATAATTTCATGTCTGGTGACAGAATAGTGAGGTAATGTTTGTTTAGATTTTACAATGTGATGAAGGACTGAATGAACAAGAAACAGTGGCACATTTGGACTTATGCTACTGCGTTGCCTCTAATTAGCAAATCCAGTAACAGGTAAGTATGTTTGTGTACTTTGGGGTAAGGCGCATGCTTTTGAAGGTGAAGGCATTGGGTTCTTTAGGGGTTTTTTTATGCTGTGAGTTTGGAGGTGTCTATGTGTGAGACCAGCAGGGCTGAGCTTGTGTCTGTTTAAGGAAAATGAGTATAATCCCAAAAAAAGCACTGGGAAAGAATACAGGGCAGATGAGCAAGCAATGCTCGAAGAATGACTGTGTCACTCACACAGCATCAACGTGAACAAAGCATAGTGTCTGAGCATGTGTGGAAAGATCATAAAACATATTCTCCTTCAATCTTTACCCCAGTTTCTTTAAAGATTAGTTTATTTTGTATTAGTATTACGAAGACTTCATTTGAAATTATTTTTTGTTTGAGGGTGAATGTGTGTGAGTTACTTTACGGACCTGGAGCTGATCCAATTAATATTATCGTCTGGCTCGCTGTCCTTCATTAGAACAGAGGTGGGTGTCGGACGTCTTTGTGTGTGTGTGTGTCTTAATGAAAACAAAGCCAAGCTGCTGACTGTGGCAGATTTCTGCTCCACTACACAGGTTGAATTCCCAATTAGAGAGAGCTATACTGGTGTATCGAAGACCTGCAGCATCTATGCAGCTCTAGGTAGTCCTGCAAAATACATAAACTGCCCTTACAAGGAGCCTCGTCCTCATGCCAGCTGAATTTGCTCACGCACACGCGCACTAATAAATGAGATAGATTTGCTGTCAAGTACAAATATTTACTAAGGAACAGGACAGCCCTCGGGTAGAAAGACTGAAACAGGAGAGAGATGGCTCAAAAGCATTGCAAAAGCTGCAAGCTTGAACATTTTTTTACAGACATGCAGACGCAAACACTCCCTTTCTATTGTGTATGGAATAAGCATATTAATTTTCATATCTAGTCAAAGACATCTGCAGTGTGTATCCCCAAGGATAGAATCTGCTGCTTGAATGACTGCAGGTCGCTGGCATTGACTTCACAGTAAAGGGCTGCGTTGTTCTGTCTCGCCTTAAACTTGTCACTGACTCACTATAAACCCTCCCAAAGGGCAATTCGATGATGCAACTACTTACAGCAATAACTTTTGCACATAAAACGGAAAAAAATGATCTCAGGTAAAATATTTTAAAGTTTTCTTTTCAATCATAGTCAGTCAGACTTATCTTAGTTGTCATCATTACTTTGATCACTGGGCTGGAAGTGCATGTGCGTGTTTTTCCTGCTGTTATATATTCCTTTCTAAAAGCCAAATTAAGTATTAATGCACTCACCTACTAGAAAGCCTAATGTTACAACAGATCTCTTTCTTAAGTGACAGAGGCTGGCTAATACACCTTTTCGTGGGCTTGCCTTTGGCTGTCATCTGGGCTATATTTGAACACCCAGCATAATTTTGCTCCATCAAAGTTATTACATGACTAATTTTCTTCAAATTACAGCAGCACAAACTTCTTCTGCAGTGCCATAGCAGTGAGTTTTATGTGTAGCTCAGTATGTTAGACTGGGCCTCCTGCTGTTTGGGTCTGTCTGGGTCAGCACAAGGCTTCACACTCTTCCCCTCCCCTTCAAGCTTCCAAAGACCGACCGCAGCGGCACGAGGAGAAATACTGTGCATGCAGCAGAGTTTTTGAGGATCACCATCTGCAGAACAATAAAAAGGGATGACTTTCATCCTACTGCATCAAATGAAGCGAAGCCTGCGAGGTGGTTGAGGACGGCAAACTGAACTGCACTGCATCACGCAGCACACGTGTCATATACTGACTGCAAGATTTTCCATCTCTGTTTCTCAACAAAAGTGGCGCCGTTGTCAGCGCCACTTTTGTCTGCTCTTTCAACCCCTCCACCATCCCAGCATCCACCTGCGTGCTCTATGCTTATTCATTGCTCATCACAATTTCAATGCATTGAGCCTAGATGCCAAATTCTCGTGCTGTATTAAATCAGTTATTTCACACATGAGCTGTCTAACTGTAGATGAACTAGTTCAAAAATATTACTAGTTAGCTGGTGTCATTACAACACAGACTACAATGACACTATTTAGAGCATAGATATTGTATAACACCATACTAAGTTACTGACTGCGCATTTTTACCTGTGACAAGGACTTTATGTTTTAGTAGCATTTTTGTTTTTGTGTGTGTTCATGTAAACATTCTGTCTACAAACATGATACCTCGAAAAGGTTTGAGTTACCATTAACTTATCAATCCTTTAAAATGTGGCTTACATCAATCAAAGGTGTTCAAGGTCAGATTAATGATTTATTAGTAGAAAATTGACAAATAAGATTAATACTTAGAAACTATGATTTTTACAGGTGTAGTTTGTATTGTCAACATATAGAAAGTACCGTATAAAGATTTAATATATCATGTTTCACCTCTGACCTCTCCTTCAAGGTAAACACATTAATTTGAAGGTCAAAATGATAACAAAGAGTATTCAAAACTATGTTTTTACTGCCATTGTTTGTATGACATATGGGGATTCTGTCAAGGTCCCTGTGTCTACCTGGTCGGCTCAGTGTGGCTACATATGTCTTTGTTTTGATTTTGTTCCCTGCTCTCTCTCCTTCTCTGTCCCTCTCTCTTGCTGCCTGGGTGGAGCTCACCTGTGGCAGCGAGGTTTCGTGTTTCTTGTGGTGTGTGAAGAGGAGCATGTGGCGTGGACGGAGTGTGGATTTTGGAACGTGTGTGGACTGCCTGTGTCATGCTTCCCGTCTTTCTATTGCATTGTAAATAGATCACCTGGTGCTGTTGTAAATAAACGCTCTTTATTGTTCTTCACTCAGAGCCTGCGCGTGAGTCCGTTCAGTACCGTTGTGACAGATTCTACATATAACGTTCATTTTGACATCTGACCTCTTCTTCCAGGTCCGATAAGGTCAAACTTTTATAAAATGTCTTTTATCTTTTTTAAATGGCCTTTGTTTGTATTAACAGCATTTAGAAAATGATAATGGTCTATGAGGATTATACATATGTTACTAATTTACAAATCAATAAAGTACCTATTATCCATTACCTACTCCAACCTAATGTTTGTGTAATCAAAGTAAACATCTGTTGTGCTGCACTTATCTAATTTTTACTGCACTACAAACTTATTCCAATACATTTAAAAAGAAGAAATAAAACAAAACGAATGCACAGATAAGGCAATACTATTCCCCTTAAAGTTAACACTGCCCAGAGAGTGAGCTGCCCTGCACTTGACTGCTTTTTTTCCTCTGCAGTCAAGTGCACAGTTGAAGGTATTTAGTATCTCTTTAAATCTATGACATTTTGCATAGTGATACATGGTCAAATTCCTGTTTTTAGAGATAACAAGGCACACTCAAAAAAAATCAAATTCGGTGGTTGTTACATTTACAAGATTCAGACTTGTAATTTAAACTAAATAATTTCATGCTTCTATGGGGAACGTAATTAAATCTGTATGAAATTCAACAACTTATTTTGTTCTTGTTGAGATGACATGATACAATCTAGTAAGAGTGGTTAGGTGCCTGGATTCACGAAATTCACAAGATCACATTAGATGTCAAACTGCAGGAAAAGCGCTGAAGTTTTAAGAGGCAGATAACTACACCCACACCATGTGTATGCTATCGCTATTTATTGTGGTTTAACCTGTCAAGGACAAAAACGTACAGAAATTCCTGCATCAAGCCTTGTAATCATAGACTTCCTAGTTTTGTTAAGCCTGGATTGACAGCTTGGTGGTGTGATGGTTAGTGCTGTTGCCTCACAGCAAGAATCTACAATCTGGCAGTTTGCAGTGTGTTATTAGAGTAAGGTTACTTGGTGATTCTAAATTACCCATGAATGTAACTGCAAATGGTTATTTGTCTCTATGAAATCATCAACCCCCATATTGGTTCATTAAGAAAGACTAGCAGTAATTGCCTTGATTAACAAAGTAGTTGTTCAAACAACAAGATTTCATTGTGTTTTCCTGGCGTTTTTAACTTGTGTAGAATGAATTAAAACAAATTTTACTCTACATACTTAAATATATCACTTCAACTCAATGTATACACGTTAATCCAACGTAATCTGATTACATTAAACCACCAAATGCCAAATGTGTTGGTTTGACATTGTCAAAAATGAGTTATTGCACTTGGTTAAATTACGTGGAAATAGGTGCCATGATTAAATTGTGTTCATCCAACAAACCTTTACTTAAAAAGCCGTCTCTAGACCCAGCCGTCTTAGCTAATTATAGGCCGATCTCCAATCCTTGAAAGAGTAGTTGTCAAACAGCTCACAGATCATCTGCAGAGGAATAGCTTATTTGAAGAGTTTCAGTCAGGTTTCAGAGCTCATCACAGCACAGAAACAGCTTTAGTGAAGGTTACCAATGATCTTCTTATGGCCTCTGACAGTGGACTCATCTCTGTGCTTGTCCTGCTAAACCTCAGTGCAGCGTTCGATACTGTTGACCATAATATTCTATTAGAGCGATTAGAGCATGCTGTAGGTATTACAGGTACTGCGCTACAGTGGTTTGTATCATATCTATCCAATAGACTGCAATTTGTTCATGTAAATGGAGAGTCCTCTTCATACACTAAGGTCAAATACGGTGTTCCACAGGGTTCAGTGCTAGGACCAATTCTGTTTACATTATACATGCTTCCCTTAGGCCGCATCAACAGAAGACATAGTATACATTTTCACTGCTATGCAGATGACACCCACCTTTATCTATCCATGAAGCCAGATAACACACACCAATTAGTTAAACTGCAGGAATGTCTTAAAGACATAAAGTCCTGGATGGC
>VUQR01020422.1:3447-15788 GCA_015108515.1 Hemichromis elongatus
CTGTCCTACAAACCTCGCAAAGTTTTCGCCTGCATGTATTATGCATTCTGCATTCTGAAGAAACAAATGTATTCTTGACACCGTCTTCTATTTTGTATGAGCCCAGAATAACACCAGTGTTTTTCAAAAGAATAGTAATTAGGCTGTACACCTCACAACTCAGTGTGCCGATATAATTTAATAATAGTCCTATTCAGCTGAGAAATCCATCTGCTTTTTTGTGTCGAGAGTTGCATACATTTTGCACATTCGCACTTCAAAGTAAAGAGAAAAAAAAGGGAAACGAAAAAAAAAAAAAAGCTGACTTCCCGAATCACACAAGCAAATTTCGAATTCTCATACACAGCCGAGTGATCGGAAAATAAGAGCACGCGCTTTTCATTTTGTTACTTTTATCAAATTCACTTTGGAAACTGAAGGAGTTTTTGACACTTGCTTCCCATAAACAACAGTTGGGGGTAGAAAATAGCAGTTTCCCTGCGTATCACAGCGACTGAATCTCACATAAAGAAAACATGTCTTCAGTCGTCAAACTGCTTTGTGAGCCCTGCAAAGGGGCTGCAGACAAATACACTTCACAGTAGAAAAAGAAGAGGGGGAGGGGAAAAAAAAAAAAGGTACAGTGGGCTTTCACGCACCCCTTTTTCTCTGCCTTTCTCCTGCTCATAAACTGTGAGCCCTGACAACATGGACCATTTTGTTCAGTACAGCTCAGATGCACCTTTCATATTCCCTCCCCCCCCTCCTTCTGTTCCAATTGAGGGGCTTTGATTTTGTCCAGAATGAGAAAATGCAGAAGGCATGCAACAGTGTGCCATTTGCAAATCATCAACAGACAAACAGACCGATGGCATGCATCATTACTGTGAGTTAATGGAGCAGTAGTTAAGATTCTGCATATATGCAGACTCCGTTCTTTCAGGTTTTGAGTCGCGCAATTTAAAAAAGTCGTGAATGGAAAGTCCGTTTATGAGAATACAACGCTTTTTTTTTTTTTTTTTTTTTTTTTAAAAAGCAAGTCGAGGACTCTTACTGCTGAGAGGAATAGGAGGACACGGGCTCTTATCACCAACAAGAAGTCCAAAACATCAAGAGCTGGATTATCTTGGAAAAGGCCACCAGCTGTTCCTGCTTGTCTTTAACAATGCATCAGCCTGATGGCAATTTCCTCTCCATCATGAAGCTCAGTTTCCAAAATGTGCTGCCAGACTATCTGATATTTATCGTGGAATTGGCAAGTACTGTTAGCTTCTGTTCTGAAACATACCAGCAGCCAAGACCCTGCATTACTCATGCACCCGCAGTATGGTAGACTTTGGCCTATTCATTTCGTTTCGGGATATGAGTAATGGCTCTGCCATTCTTTGTGTGGCCACAGGGGTATTTACCTTGCATTTCTTCACCATACAGAAACTCTCGACTTCAAACAATACAAGTCTGTGCTTACTTTCGCCCCTCTGTTTTATAATGGCAATATTAGCAGCACGTACAAATGACCCTTAGCAAAGCAATCAAAGTAGAGTGTCGTTTCATTTCCGGCTGTTATAAATGACTAATTCTGGGTAAAACTGTGGAATGCGTCCTTCCTCAAAGCCCACTGCTAAAGCTTACACGAGCCGTGGATGTATCTAATGAAAGCTCATCCTTATTTGACCTTAGATTAGCCAGTTTCTGCCGTCTGTCACATTTTACCTCTCGTATGCATTCGTCAAGCAATGAAGGCTGCACTTTCTCATTCTCTCTTTCTTGCCATTTAATCAATGCAGACTTATACTCAGTCTTCAGTCTTTCAGCGAGCCAGACGACAAATGATTAGCAATCATTTTGTTTAGGCTGCTGCCAGGGGAAATCTGCCTCTCAGGGTTAATGTCCTATATGATGTGAGGTAAACTGAAGAGGAGGCATCTTCTAGCTTATGTGCTGATCAGCACTTTGGGTTATCCCACATCAGGTGATTGATATTAACTAAGGTGCTGCTGAGGTGTTGGGTTCACTGTAAATGTAGCCAAATTATCTTGAGAAGAAAGTCTATCCCTTCTCTGTTGAATATCAATGAACAGGCTCGGGGCCCTGCCTAATCAATCAGAGCCGAAAGCCAAATCGCTCAGGTTTTAGACGTCAGTTTTCTTGCCATCTTTGGCATGCCTGATGCCTGATTTCTTGGGAAAGGGGAAAGCAGACAATAACTTTGCCGGTGCCGTGTAGTATATCCAATTTGTTAATGAGTTTTCGCTATTCAGAAACAACACATAAAAGTAACAAACGAGGTGCACTGAAAATCAGGCTTTCACTTGATGGGCGTAATTCTCTTTTACCACCTGCGGAAAGTGGTGGTAAAGCGCTCTTCACACACTGAGTGCAGGGTTACCAGTTGCCTTCTCGGGCAATCAAACGGATCCCTTAAAGCACTAGCTGCCCTCTGGTGTGAAAGCAGTTCGCCAAATTTAAACAAGACGTCTCCCATATCTCTTTGAATGACCCGCTTTGGTTTGTTTGTTAGAACAAACAAGGATATTTGCAGTCGAAAGAGCCACTTTAAAGGTCCTGGAAAACTTTTACAGTTTAATTAACGCATGTGAAATTATTTCAATCAAATTAACTCTGATTCCAATCAAAACAACCAGAAATACCCCAGTGTTCGGGGCGGTGTCTTCGTTTCTGTGACAAAAATACCTTCCTCGCCACACAGTTATTAATGCTTTGAATTTCTGTTTTGCAGCTCCTTTACCAGACGCTGACTCGCCTCTAGCTTTGGGTAAATTTTTTTTTAAAAAGCACAAGACAAAAAGGGAAAGAGTCAATAATTGTAATGGAAAACCCTTGAGAGATCACGGAGACCATTAATAATGGCTATAATTCCCCCGTTGGCCACTCTTCCCCTTGATGTTTGACATATTATTTTAAGGCGCACATATAAAACGAGTGTTTTTACAAATGGGAAGAAGCAATACCGTCTTATTGCACCAAAGTACCTACAAAGTTGCTTAAGGATGAAAAGTTTGGTGATGTTGGTGACGCTATACATCAGCTTCAAAGCATCACGGTGTCTTTCTTTTTCTTGGAAAAAAAAAAAGAAAAGAAAAATTTCTTCATCTACCTTCCCGCTACCTTTAGACCTGGTCACAACCTAAAGATAGATGAATGCAATTAAAGACGGCAGGTTGTCAGCTTTCAGCAGAGTGCTATTCACTGCTATACAGTAAACACCCTACGCTGTATGAACAGTAACAAGGTTTTGTAAGAAATAACAACTTGGATTGGGGGGGGGGGCAGGCGAAAGCACATGAAAGGAGAACTTTTGCGAAGGTTATCTTCAGATCTGTCCCATATTATAGAAAAGAAAAGCATACCTTTCTCTGCAGTCTATACATAACACTGGCAATAAAAAGCAGGTACGTCAGCAAGAAAAGGACCGACTCCGTAGAGTCCAGGTGGGAGCAAATGAGAGGAGGGGGCAGATACTAAGAAAAGAGACGGTGGTGGAAACTGTTAATGAATGGCTATTGGAAACTCAGGGCGGACACTGCGTTGAAATGCTTACTCGTCTGTGATTAATGACTACTAGGCTGCCGTAATAGGTACCACTGGGACCTCAGACACTGGCACCTTTTTATAGAATAGCCCCAGAAGAAAAAAAAAGATGAAGTCCCCATTACAGTGCTTCTTTAAGTTAAAAAAAAAAAAATAGAAAGAAAGGAAGGAAAAAAAGCTTCACTGTAGCCCTAGAAGCTATAGTAATATCATAATGTAGCTTTTCTCCACCCAGCAAAATGCTTTGTCAAATCAACTGAAAATAAATTAATCACATGAAACACCTGATTCTTTTTTTTTTTTTTTTCAGTGCTCAGCATCCCTGAGCAACTGCAAATGTGGACAGTTGCATTTTTCCCGTGTGCACGGGTGAAGAACATCATTAAAAATTGATTCTGGAGTTATAAATGGAGAGGTGATTATGAGGACGCACGCTGCAGACTATTTGATCCCGAGGTGAAGAAAACCTAAACTTCAAATCTGTCTGAAGAGCGTCCAAATTAAAGAGTCCACGTAAGATTAAAGTTTGACGTCCTTGCAGACGTTTTAATAACGCTAAAAGGGTCTTTGTGTAATCTCTCTAGCACGTGCTTAAGATTCACACACCGAATCGGAAACTGACACTTGTATGTGTACGACCACAGTGCATGCAGTGGTCAATAAATTATTCACAACTCTTTTGTTCTACACATTACCTAATCCTCGGAGTGAGGAACAGAGTGCATCTTGGGTTCCTATTACAATCCATTTGACTTTAAAACAACTTTGACTGCACGTGTGTGTTCAGGCAGCAGAGTAACGTTATATCTCGGCTGCTTCGTCCGAATAAACATTCGTCTTTGCACACTCCAAAAGCACTTTTACAAAATATATAAATTTCCGAAATTAATCTTCGTGTTTTCAACATTCAGTCAGGCACAGCAATCCAGAAATGAATTAATCGCCCCGACACGATTGCCTTGTTTGCATTTTTCAAGGTTGTATTGAACTGATTACATGTCTGCAAGGTTGGTTAGGGAAAAAAAATATTAGTTAACAAATGAACACAAGATGTTTTGTTGATTTTGTTTTGTTCAAGTGCTTGAAATGGGGCTGCCATGAGATGAATATTTAAGTTTGTAATACAGTAGGTATTGAGTTTCAATTTGTGCCATCTCCATGGCACTGCAGGATACTCGTTTATAAATCTTCTGTATGTTTTTTTTGTGATGATTAATGTCTATGAATTGCATTATCAGTAAAACGAGTTTAAGCATTTAAGGCAATGTGACAAGTTAGAACATTGTAGCAGCACAGCAGTCGAATAAAAGTTTGTGGAAAAAATACAAATAGAGAAAAGGGGAGATTTTAAATCAAATGGGACTGAAATGTATTAAATCAAAAGTTTATTCATTCAGATAATTATTTATTAAAGAAAATGTGCTCTCTATAAATCACATAAAACACTGGATGTTAAGCCTTTTTACCCTCTCTCAGATGTAATGAGTCTCTTTCTATCCCACCTTCCTTCACAGCGTAAATGGAATGTATCACAATCAAGTGAATTTAATGTGACGGGAATCCATTAAATGTTTTGCACTGTACCAAAATTACAAGAAAAACTTACATGCAATGTAATTACTTAAAGCCTGCATTTTGGATGTAACTATTTTTTGAGTACCTCTCACACTTAGAGTACATATAAAATGTGCATGTGAGTTTCTTGGAGCTATAAGTGAATATTTTCAGAGGCTGGAGTTATCGGCTAATGCTAATAAATTTGGTTAGCAAGTTATACAATCAGCACACAGACACACATATTGTATCTACTAATTTCAAGATTCAAGATTCTTTATTTGTCACATGCATTTTATGGTTTAGAGCACGGATGGCTTGGGGATAGAAGCTCCTCTTGAGTCTCTCTGTCCTTGCCCGGATGGTGCGGAACATTCTGCAGGATTGCAGAAGTTTGAACTGTTTGTGGCCAGGATGAGACGGGTCCTTCAGCTTCTACGCTGCTCTAGTCCAGCATCTCCTGGTGTAGGTGTCCTGAAGGGGGGGGTAGGAGCAATCCTGCAGCAGCATTCTGCTGTGTGGATCACTTTCTGGAGCACTTTTTGGTTCTGCTAAGTAACAAACTATTACAGTTTACACATTTATACTGGAGCATAAATATCTTAGCCAGTCTGTTCTTGTGCTCATTCCCTGCTGGGATAGTTTGTCTGCATTAGGGTTGGGCGATCTGCTCCGTAGTCCTGTAAACCTAGCCAAGATATGGGACATTGTTAGTTCATCATAAGTGGTGGATACGTAGTTGGTTACTATAGTGCTGCTAACTCATCCAGTTTTGTTTTTGTGTGTATGTCTCACCTGTCTCTCCTGTGCTCTTCACCATCCTCTGCCCACACACAGCCGTGATTTTCACAGACAAAAACACTCTGTTAAAAAAAAGAAAAAAAAAGGGAAATTAGAAAAAGAAAGGAAGATGGGAACTCGTGTTCATGTTGGTTATGTGAGGAGGTGTGACAATAATGATATTAATTTAATGCATTAAATTAATTAATTTAATTAGCCAGGAATTACATAAAAATGATGTTGATTGGCGAGCTATTGCTATTAGCTTTGGCCATCGTTGATCCCAGACATTAGTACGACCCTTTGGCTGGCTTTTCTTGAGCTGTGTCATGTTTGCTTCCCAGTGCTGTTAGACATTTTAGCATTAAGCCTCAAATAACTATTAAATGAGCTAAAAGGTTTTTGACACATTTGCTTCAACATCATCTTTCGGCCTCAGAGAATCCAGCTTGGTCTCGGTTCAAATGTGCGCATATAGATGAAAACACTGGTGGACATGCTAATTTCTCTCTAGAATGAGTTTGACTGTTTAACTTTGCAATAATGCTCTTTTATATTACAGTAACAAAAGTGGCATTAATGTTATATTTTTATCCTTGATGTTTAACAAATTTGTTGACTACATTTCCTTCATAAAACAAGCCATACATACAAAGAAAAAACAAATAAAAATAAAAGTGGAACATAGCCACTGTGATGCCAAACATTGACTTGGACTAAATTTTGGAGTTAAAGTTGGTGTAGGAGCTGTGTTCGATGGTGTGCTAAGGTATTTTTATTATGCATTTTAAGCTAGCTTAAGCTAGCTAGGCTAGCAGCTGCATCCTGCCTCACGTCTTGGGTCTTAAAGAAGAAATGAAAGACCTACAATTAGTCCATACTCTATTGGACTCCTTTGAATTTGATATTGTGAATGCGTTTGAATTTGGTAAAAGTTTACACACTTGTGATAATGTAATCGTCAGCAGTAATTTCTAACGATTATAATGACAGTTAAACAGATAAACCTGTGCTTGAATTATCTCATATTTTCTTTTTTGGGAGGGATGAAATGAACCGCATCTGAAATATAGATAATAACTGAGCATTGGACAGAAAAGTTTATAAGCACTCACACAACATTTTTTTTTAAATCTGTAAAACAGTTTCATGTGATCCGCTTTCCTTTGGGAGGTTTTGCAAACTTAGCATTTACTCATAACCAAGTCAATTAACAGGAAAACCTACAAAAGTAGATTTTGCACTGAATGGGAATAGCTATGAGAAATCAGTCATTTATGGCAATATTTTTAAAAAGTGCCCCCTGTCATGCTTTTTCTTTTTTTTCTTTTTTTTAAACATTTTTCTTATTTTTCCTCAATTATATATCGGAATACTTATATTGAGCATAGCCAAATATTCAAACAATGAGGGAATACTTACATGGGTAAATATACAAGTAGTGCCTGGAAACATTTTTTTCTAATTTGTTCTATTTTTGTTGGAATTGTGTAACAACACAACGCACTAGAAAATAATGTATCAATGAGTCCTTAGGTAATGATTACATCATAAATAAAATAATAATGTTCATAATGTCCGTTGCCGTAACCTATAAAGTAATCACGCCGTGAGGAGCTTTTAGAGTTTAAAAGCAGATAGCAGAACATAAAGCAGCATATTTGCAATGTTACATTGCAGTTTTAACAGGTCCAGGTTGTTCTTGGATTTTTGCATAAGAAAGTGAATGAAAATAGATTTTAGAAAATAGAATCTAGCACAGAAGCCAAGTATTGTGTAATTTAAAGCTAACGCTACGGTTTTCTTCGCACTGACTGCACAGTTTGTGAAATCTGCACACAGACACCACACTGGGATTGGTTTTAGTTAAATTGAATGAAAAATTGGACCAAACTGAAATGTAGAGATCAGTCTGTGAAATGTTTCTTCTTCCAAGCCAAACATTTTCTGTCAGATGTAACAACACAGCATTATCTATACACAATCAGAATCGCCCCGCTACATCCTCTCTTCCCCAGTTTACTCTTATATGACATAATCCCTCTTTGTTCTCCTTTAACACCGAAAGCCAACCTGCTCACAATCTCTTTTGAAAAAGTCTCTTTTCACAGGGTTGGTACAGAAGAGAATAAAAAGATTTGGCTCTAAGATTAATTGAAGAGGGACCTTTACAAGAAATGAGAGAGGGACAGTGTGATTGTCCCAAACCTTAGCCAGATAATAGTGTCTTGGCTAGAGGGATCCCTCTGGAGGTGTCTCTAAGCCTCAAACAATGAAAGAAAAATAACCTTGCAGTAGCCCATACTGACACTGGGCCCACCCAACACAGATTGGTACCATTGTGCCACAAAAGCAATCTTAATTAGATCTGACGTCACTATCCTGCCGATTGTATTGATTTAGGTCTGAGGTTTATCTCTGGAGATCACAATTTGTAAAGCTCACTTGCAGTTTAAGGTTTTCCAACCATGTCCAATCAACATTTTTTTTAAAGGAAATTCTGCTTCTCTGATAGGTGAGCTGTACGTAGACAATCTGTCTGTGCATGGACAAAACTAAACTGACAAATAGAATCTCCTAAATCTCCTGTGTTTACAACATTAAAACCTAATCAGAATATTGTTCTTTTTCCTAATAGGATTTGATTAATATTGGTATATCAAGCCTGAACAGTGTGGGTGTGGAACTGAAGGTGTACTTATTCTCTTCAACCTTTATCACGCAGTTTCTACCTATTTTAATTTCAACAAATTGTCAAATAACGTCCATAGTGGGTGACGTCAAGGTGACTTCAAACTTGTGTTTTTCCAGTCAAAACTAGCCCAGTGCACAAGTGAACTAAATTCTGGCTAAGCACCTCAGTTATCAGAGTGGCGTGATTACGCCCTAAAAAAAAGTAAATGCTAGTACAGGCCCTGGATACAGAATAGTTAGGCCTCTTCATGCTGTTTCCTCTTTAGCCCATTGCTAGGTATTCATAAGTGAAGTTTTAATATACATATTGGTGCCATTAAATAAAAACCAAAAACAATCCTTTCGCAGTTTAGGTGTTGCAGATGCATAAATATTATAATCTAGTCATTTTAGCCCATTGCTAATTGATTGCTAGGCAACACAATAACGTCATACTTTGTGATATAGATAAGAACCTATAGTGGTCTAAGATTTACCTCTGCTATGGATGGTTTCTGAAGTGCTGATTGTTTAGGACGAGTTGCCATCCAAAAACAACCATAAGGACAAACAGAGATTTGATGTATTTGTGAAAGAAATCACACGTGTGTGACTGTGAAGCACCTTTTCTGTCAGGCTAGACAACCCTCTTGTTTCTCCAGCAAAGGCAGTTCACTGTATCTAAAACTTCTATATGAATATGAAAACACAATCTTACATGAAATGAAGCCATGAAACATGGACAAACATAGAGTGTGTGTAAGTGTTCGTGGTTAAGGTTATACCACGTTTGTTGAGAAGTCTTTTCTTTAATAAATAATAATAATAATAATAATAATTTTAAAATAATTTGAGAATTGTTGCATTCTGTTTTTATTAACATTTTGAACAGCAGCTTAAAGAGTCTGTAGAAATCTACATAATGAATGTTGTTTGTTTTAAACATCATTGATTATCAGTCTACTTGTCCTCAAACCAGCAGATGAAGCACACTGTTTAAAGTGTTGCATTGGGAACACTGGGGTGTATGGTGTGACTGTGTGTCAGTCGCAAATAGTTTACATGGCTCCTGGGTCAGGTGGGGGAGCCCCCTGGTAATATTTGCTTACAAGCCTCAGGGAGGTCGGGACCGGCTCTGATTCCATCTTCACCAGCCCTCCCGGCTTCACTGAAACCATCTCTCACCGCTCTAAGGTCCTGTCATACATTCTTTATGATGGGCTGATAACCAGGCACGGGATTGGTCAGGAATTCAGCTTGGAGGGGAAGGGGGAGACAAATGCAATGCTGTCAATATATCATGGGAGACAGGGACAGATTTGATGATCGAGGCCTGACCGAGACAGGTTT
This sequence comes from Hemichromis elongatus, assembly GCA_015108515.1. NCBI lineage: Eukaryota > Metazoa > Chordata > Actinopteri > Cichliformes > Cichlidae > Hemichromis > Hemichromis elongatus. The sequence goes on from VUQR01020422.1 coordinate 13,336, forward strand.
AAGCAGCAGCATCAGCAACCTGTTTGTGTCTGCCGTGATCTTGACAGATAAGCAATCTGCCTGCAACATCACCTCAACCCTGACAGGATGCGATTCAGCTTCAACTAGACATGAAAAGATAGTTCTCCTTTAGAGTGGACTGGTAGAAGCAGAATTAATTTAAAAACTGTTAAAGGGAACTTGGCTGAAACCACATATACCGAAAATTCTGGGAACTTGTGATTGAATCCGCCAGCAAAGACATGTATCCATCTATATTTGGCTCAAAACAGGATTCGTGTTTTGTTTGTGTCCTGTTCTAAGTAATTCATACAATACAGCACTGTAAATGTTTGCAGACTGAGCGCCACATTATCAGTCATCAAAGCAGACGGGAAGCACACGCATAGGTCCCTGTGCCCAACAAGAGCTCCTCTTAGTAAAGCAAAAAAGGCAGCTGCAGCTTGGCTAATGGCAGCTGTATGCTAATGTCGTTTTCTGAGTCAGCAAATGCAGGCAGGTTCGTGGCCGGCCGCCCGCCACGGCTCTTCTGTATGTCATCCTATCCAATAATTTGAGAAAGAATCATCATGGAGCAAGAAGTGGATTTTGCTCTGTTTGAAAGAATTTTTGCACACGTTTGCAAGAGGGTGTGCTGCAAAATAACTGGAGGGGTTACCCAACAGTAACATTTAAAGAGCTTAGAAAAGACATTTGAGTGTTTGGCTTTTAAATTCTGAACATAGATATTCCACTTAAATTGAAATACAAGGCTCTTGGCATTATTAAAAGATATCGCTTTTACAAGTGCTGTGCTCCCACACTACAAGTGATAAAAATGGTTCATTATTACAGCAAAAATCCTAGTAAATACAGAATTTTATAAATAAATATATGTTTAATCTAAATTCTCATAAGTAGTGACCTAAGAATCGCCTGTGTTACAGCAGCTTCCTTTGGAAAGGGATCTTCAAAGGAAGTTGAATAGTCCTCGCCCAAATACAAGTTAGCTAGCTGCTAGCTAGTTTAGAGTGTGCTAAAAGCTGCAGTTCCATAAGCAAGCAGCTGATCCACATAGACTGATAACCTAACACAACACGCACCAGCTCTCTAAGGACAGTTAATTCTGTTTGGCCATCATCATTTTGGGATTTAACCAAGTACAAATGTTGAGGCCTCAAAATGCGGTTTGCAGAGGTTTTGATAAATTAGTCAGCTTCATTATTTTAGGTGACTTGCTTTAAGATCTCATAGGGAAGCTACCACACACTAATCGATTTCCACAGGAATATAATGTGATGCTTACAGTAAGGTACTGTAATGCGTATATAGTGTAATTCACTTTAAATGAGCAGCAACATTTTTTTTGTGCGAATTAATTTACAATAACGTTATTTTTTTCACAGTAAGCTTCACACCAAGTTACTGTAATTTAATTCACAATTTTACATATTACATATTTTACATACTGTGTTATAGAAAATCCAAATAATCACCCTGGGAGTGCTGTTGAACCAAGACACGTTGTTCCCTTTGCATTAACTCTGACAAATTCACAAACTGATGCCCTTCTTTTCTCAAACACTGACAGCTGTTGTTATAATAAATGAAACATTATTCACGTCCAGGACCTAATTACACAAATTATGTGATGAAATAGACCATTATCAAGCAGAGCAAGAGATGGAGCGGCACTCATTTGAGAATGAAATACTATACCTGCACATACTGTACTTCATGTTCAAGGGTCTCATTTTCTATTACCCTTTCTCTCTCTTTTGTCTGGCTCTGAAACTTCGTGCCTACACACACACACAGACACACACACTATACAAAGCTGCTTTACATCTCACTTGTGTCCCTCATAATGCAGCTTCTACAAATATATGAAAAGCAGGTGAAAGAAATTCCGAATGCTCTCATTAATCACCAGTCCGTGTACATACATCTACATGTGCATGCTGCTACATGCAGACTGTGATATGTAAATGTGCACAGATGCTCTTGCATAACATTTGCAAGTCATTCCTTAAAATGAATTACTGTCTGAAAATGGAGCTCTCCTCTAGCAGGTGCACTCAGCCCTGTCAGTGCATGCTGCGGGTAGTTGTGGTTGCATGTTAAAGGTGGGGAAAAGTTGCTGTTAATGGCCTCTAGAAGTCACCCAAATAGCGCACTAGGAAATGACAGATCTTTTTCTGGCCGGATTCTATTAAAAACACAAGTGCCTGCTGGCTCCCTGGCATTTCTCCTCAGGCTCCGAGCCGTCAGGGATTCCGACCCTTGAGCTCTATTCCTGCGCCTGACAGGGAGATGACACCGTGTCAATCAAGAGATGGTGCAGAGATTCTCTGGGAAGCAGAGTCCTTGCACAGTGGTGCAGTCCACAAGATGGCACAGCAATCCCTAACCATCCCCGGTCCTGTGAATATACCCCCCCCCATCCTTTTTTTTTTTTTTTTCTGTCCTGCTGG
>VUQR01020422.1:22584-37428 GCA_015108515.1 Hemichromis elongatus
GAGCTCGTTTTTTTTTTTTTTTTTTTTTGTTTTTTTTTTTTTTTTTTTGGTACTGGTACTGGTTTTATTTTGCTGTATTTATCCACGACACCTTAAAGGCCTGTCCGTGAAAATATTGTCGGACATAAACCGGTCTGTGGTGCAAAAAAGGTTGGGGACCGCTGGCTTAGAGTACTAATCAGATGGAACTAGATAATCTTCCAAGGTGGTTGGGAAGCACTGGCACAAAGCAAACAAGTGCTGCTAAATAAATCTGCAGAAATACCTTAGGCCAGCTTTAAAAAGTCATTTAAAGCTTCTGGTACTGTACTCCTCACCCCTTGTCTAAGTGGAGATAGTTGGTGAAGAGGTCATAGAGTGAATTAACACTTCACAGAGCTAAACCTACTCCTAACAGCCAAAAATGAGCATCTGTACCTGGATAAAAGGGGTATTTTAGGTCATTGCATCTCCACAATGGATACTCAGCATTTAAGGAATCATGATCAGAAACAGAGCAACGTGTCAACTTTCCAATAAAGATGACGATCAGCTTCATTTGTCTAATGAAGGCTCCACATTGATGAGCCATCTCATCTACATAATACAATAAAAGAGTCAGTGAGCAAGTCTATGTTTGGTTTCAGTGACTGTGCACGTGACAGGGCCTCACTGAATATAAGTTTTAGGCAGTTGGAGCTTCTGTGTCTGTGCCCACCATTCATATTATTATTTCCTTCGTTTTTATCCTCGATTTCCAGCGCCTTTCAAAGCATCTCACCAGTCATTCACCAGAGAGACGATCGTGAATGTGATTAAGGGAGAATGATATGAAGGAATTGATTGTCTGTTGCGCAACACTCAGTGTATCTGCTCCTCGTTCGCTCGTCTAGTGATGGAGGCCCGGCAGTATTGAGTGAAGCCAATCCCCTGTGTTGCCTGAGTGGATCATGGGGTAAGCTCTTAATTACTCTGAGGGGCAGTTCTGTGGCATTACGAGCTGTGTAAACACACACAAACACCCACACACAAACACGAATTGTGGACTCACCGAGCTGAGAGGATGAAAAGCATCCCACACACTCAACGATAAACAAAGTAAAAATTTCAGATGAAACATCTTTGACAGTACGCCTCAACTTTTGAGCGACAGCAGAGGGTGTTCTCTTGTCACGGAGTGTAACAAACGGTAAATCGGTGAAAAATCAGGAGTTTGCGAGAGCTGTGGAAAATACAAAGGTCAAGTTAGGTTAGTGAAAGCAAAAATGACTGGGAAGACAGCACACCAACGGGTGACACTGACTAATTAATACTTAAGCATACTAATAAATAAAACCTTCATTTGTAGTCACCACATGTAGTAAAAGTAAGATTACTGCTTTCATAGCCAGGAATAATTAAATCTCAGTAAGCAGGATATATGCATAATTATATATCTTCCTGTCTGAAGTGTGCTCATGCTTATCCTTTGTATGGTAATTCCTTAATTCTTTGTTTTTCAGGTATCTGTGAAGTGGCGGAAAACTCTCTGAAACTGAATGACCACTGCAGCACGACTCTCAGCGAGGCAGCCACGAAGCTGTGAGTGGAGCGGGCCACGTGAGGTCACAATAAGTAAGTTCCCCAGGGGCCTGCACGCCGCTGTTCTCCAGCCTCCTTGTTGGGTTCATTTCCCACTGACACACGAGGCCACGGGGATGGCCTCTACTTCTAAGTGCCTCAAAATGTGCAACTAACGTGCTGCACAGAACAACAACTGTAAAATCAATAGCATGTTTTTTAAACCTCGGGAGTGCCCGAGGTTGCCTTAGATGGTTACTGCACTGAAATGACAATGGAATCCATCATTTATTGGTTGAGCTGCCCTTGTGATTTATATTTGTTTGTTGTTCATTGGGTTTGCCTTATAATAAGGTTTTATATCTGATTCAGTAAAATGTGTGTTAAATAAGCCACATGCACGTGATGAACCCTGAACATAACTTTCATATAGTTGGCTATTCCTCAATGTGTTTTTCTAGCATGCAGTTTTATATGGTTTTCTATACCAGAAGAACACATAACATTTTTCCATGTACTGACTCAGCTTGCTGCAACACCCAAGGCCATAAATAACCCCTTGTTTGTCATCATCCTACCAGTAAGCTCATTTTAGTTTTCCACCTACGGGCTGTTTACGCTGTGTGTACACTGTGATTTTGGGCTATCCCAGATGAAAGATGATCAGTGTGGAAGAACCGTGCCGATATCTTTGATTGTGTCTCTAAAACCGCCACACTATGGTAGAAGTTCAAAAGTTGAACATGACAATAAAAAGTAGCAAAGTTGGGATGATCACAGAATGTGTTCACTGCTACAACGAGCATCTATTGACCGGCTAGCAGGAATACAAGAGACACACACACAGAAACAAAAAAAACAAACACATGTTATTTGAGCCCAAAGCTGTTTTCCCAATTGGAATCTATAAAATCAAAAGTCAAAGTCGATCTGAAACAATCTTGACCGCGGTCAAATCTGAGTATAGCTTTGTCCACACAGGAGGCAATTCGCAGTGACCAGGCAATCAGAGACCATACAAAGTCAATGACATTCAGTGACTTAAAGCAGCTACTGGTGAAAAACCTTGGTCAACCATATTGTGTTGAAAATACTCTATAAATAAAGTTGGATTGGATTAGATTGAAAAAAAAAAAACCCTAACATGAAGTAAGTGGATCCTCAGATGTTTCTGAACTTTGAGGCAAGCATTTGACGCAATTACCACCAGTGAGAACTCAGGATACCTTGACTGACACATGACAGGGTAGCAAATACAATCAATAAGGAGAGAGATCATTGGAAGGAATCAAACATGATTTATTGGTCTGCACAATTCAATTATGATATTTAGCAATTAGACTCCAATGGCCCATCAAAGCAGAATGAAATCCCAGCAGTGATAGGAATTAGAGCAGAAGCGCCCAGGGTCTAGACGCTGGTGGTGGTGATGATAAAATAGAGGCTTGGGTGGAATGACTTAGGTGAGATGGTGATGGGAAGGAGCTGAGTTGGATTAAGGAGTCTGCAAGGCAGAATGAAAAATGAGCAGTGCAATTTAAAGTAAGCAGAGTGGAGGCTGATTGACTTGAAGAAAGCGGGCTGAAAGATGACTGGACTACAGCAATGATGTCAGCATTGAGTTTTATAGCATCGGAAAGTGGAAATGATGTAGAAGAATAGACTAGAGGCCAAACACTTGCAAAGAAGATAAATTGAGTGAATACAGAGGTTTCTTATTGAGCTTAGTCAGACAGCCAGAGTCTGGGATGTCCGATAGTGACCAGCTTTTAAACGACGCGTGAAAAACAAATCACTTGTCAGTGAGGCTGCGACTAGATCTCTAAAGGTCAGGGACATTCAGGAACTTCACACAACTATGGTGAAAACATCTGCTTGTGACACAAAGTTCAAATTTTACTCAAGACGTCTAATGGCATCGACTTTCTGTGGGTCTAGGACAGTGGAAGCATTAGTGACCTGTTAATGAAAGCTGCTGTCAAAACGAAAGTGTTGGTCATCTTTACAAATCCATTTATCATATCCTGTAATATTTGGACCAGATACTAATTGTTCCAATTTGTATCAAGTCCAAATATTGTAGACCTCTAACCTTAACACAAACTCAGGCCTCTTACAGTAAATGCTCAATTAATGCACATGAGGGTGTATCAAGGTGTAAAGGTAATGGGGAAAAATGAAAGAACAATTTAGATATTAAATATTTTGATTGGCAGAAGCTTTTCTGTGTCTTGTAAAGTCAGGCTTCTCCGTGTTTACTTTAAGTGACTACCAAGTCCTTATGTGCCGTCTGTTACTAATTGTACTAAACATACGGATAAAATTAGTGCTTTTTTTCTGAGCTTACTTCATATAAGGACAAACAACCACATGGCACTGGTAGGCTGTCTACATGTCAGTATGTTTTCAACACTCATTCTATAATTTTTACCACTTGTTCAAAGTAGTTTGTTTAAAAGACTCAAAAACAGTCCTGAACACTCTTCATACGATTGCCATTTCCACATGTGAATAACCAAGAGCCCCTCTGGAGATATATCGAAAACAAACATCAAAGTGTTTGACACTGTGAGGGTGGACATTGGGATTGGACCATTACTTATTCATTCCTGGGGGCTGTTTAGGAGATTCAGTCAAACAGCCTTTATACCTTTGGACTGTGGGATGCAAAAATTCTGTATTTTGAGAAGCAAAAATCATTCTTGTAATAGCATTTTGACATTAATGTTTTTTTTCCCCTGTCAAATCCAGTTTTTTTTCTTGTATTTGTTATGCTGTTACTGTGCCCAAATGTTTTTATTTCATTCCCTTAATGGTAAACTGTGGGTGTAATAACTCCATTGTAGTCATCGAGATTTATAGACTTCATGTAGCAGATCCTGGGAGTTACTTTTCTTGGTATACTAAAAGGATGGTCTCTGGAGATTTTCACATTGATTGGTTGACTAATGTTTCTGACTACTTGATGGAGATTTTTTTCAAGCTTCACATTTTCAAATAATCTCAAAACCAGGCCTATTTTTTAAGATCTGTTTAAGAGCTACCCTGGCTGATTAATCCCCACCCCCTGATAATAGATGTAGCCTTTAGTTTTGGGACACGCTGGTCCACCATGTCCATTTCTTGCTATGCCATTCAAAAGCATGAAATGTACACCAATGTTTTAGTAAAAGAACCTTCTCATTTATTATTTTAAAAGCAATAGAAAAGAAAAAATAGAAAAAAATGTGACTTTTATCTTTCATCTATTTTATTTATTCATTCCGACATTTGTTACTGTTATGAATTGATGATGACATTAAAATGATCAACCCAGACTATAGTTTATATTTTTCCATAGAGTATTTCTGTCAATAAATAAAGCTTGGTACCTTGCATATCGTTGGACTTCGGTTGCAATGATTAGAAAGAAATGCATTTACCTTGTGAGGAAAACTCCTTGAATTTGGTCTCAACCTCTTATTCACTTAATCCTGCAGAATTTGGGGCAGATGGTGAAATCCAACAACAACATTTCTGTTGATAATCTTAACTCCCCATGTAGCTGGATACGTGCTTACTGCAAAATCACATTGGTTTTGCTTTTAGTACACTTTGCTGTATCATTTTTTTTCTTTTTGGGTTTATATCCATAAACTTTTGTAAACAAGAAAAAGAAATAATAATGTTCTGTCATAAATTTACTGGAATATTTTCTATTGTTTACATTTGTTTTTTGTAATCTAGTGAATGTAAACCAAACTAGGGCCGGGTATCATCACTGATTTCTGTAATCGATTCGATTCGTTTTAATTCGATTGAAGAAATTTTGCCTCAGACAGTCAGAAATATTGTAATTCTGATCACTAATCAGTACATATCCATATGTCTATATCTATAAAAAGAAAGCTGACACTTGTGAGACTTTATCAAAGGTGTGAGCATCACAGCAGATGCCTTGGTGTCAAAGTAACTGAGAATAAAACAGAAGAACATGAACGACATTTTCCTGGACTGGCTTTTTATAGAAGATAACCTTAAAAATAATAATAAAAAAGTAGAACAAAAATGGAAGAAAACCATGAATCAACATATGACCATCACCTGATGCTGCTGAAGTGAAGCAGAGCAAAGTTACAGAGGTTTTTTTAAAAAAAATTTTTTATTACAGATACAGATAAGCATAGTGTAATTTTGCATAATTTTAAAAAGTTTACATTTCTTCAGTATTGAACAGCAGAAATGCGGCTTTCTTGTCAGAAGTCATTTAAGTAAAAAAAACAAAACAAAAAAAAAACAGCGGCCGACAGCGCTGTAAACAACGGTAGACTGGTGGGTAATAAGCAAGCGAATGAGAAACTGTTCATTAAGTACACTGAGAGCGAAAAAAATTGGATTTTTTTCGTGGTGGAGGCAAAACAGCAAGTAAGAGGGAATTCATGACGACGTTTATGTGAAGCGTAGTTTGGATCTTCTTTTGCTGCTGGTTCAGTCAATTTTGGATGGAGAAAGATGAAACCTGCAGCTTCAGAGTCTATCGGAAAAAAAGATGTAAACACACTCGCCGACGCATCAAAATGGGTGAGCTGTCGGCTTTCAGCCCCGACAGCGTGTCCGTGTACGTGTCGTTGGTTGAGAAAGCATCGTGTCCGTGCTTTGTGTTTACATCTTTGTGCAGAACCTATGTACCTGCTCTCAGTTAGTGTTTTAGCTGTTTGGTGGTCGTTGAAATTTTGTGAGGTTTAACCTGAGATTCTGGTGTTTCGGGCAAAATACATTTATATTAAAAATTCGCTTTAGGATTTTTAATGAATCGATATCACGTTATTCAAGCTAGAATTTTACATTTTAATTTTAAATCGGAAAATCGATAATCAAACCCCAGCCCTAAACCAAACCACTAGTCTGCAGACCAACATTTAAATTATCCAACGTTATACAGTTGCCTACACATTGTCAACTTAAGATTGTCAACAAATCAACTCAAGCTCATACCAAACTGGACATAATAAAGCGTTGTATTATGAATAATACATAATAATGGTCAATAAACTAAATAAGGCCAAATAATGAAGATAATTCATTTGTACTTTTATATATTCCAAATAGTGCTGGTTTCAGTTTAGGCAATTGTTACTGTAATTGGAAATTTCCAATTTTATTAGAACTGCTACAGCAAGTGATTTGCTTCCAGTCTTTTACTTATGACAAAGGTTTTTTCCACAAAGTTTGGCTCTTGCTGCAGGACCATAAATAGTTTAATTCTTGATCATTGTTATGTGCATTTGTATGCAGATGACACATTGTACTATATTGATGATTTTGTTCAATTAGGTACTGAGCACACGATATGTGGTGTTTGTAACATGCTCCAGTCTGTACCTAATACTTAGGTACCTAGACACATAATGCACATAAAGGTTTTTGTTTTGTAAAGCCAGTGGTGATTGCAGCAATAGTCTTTATACAACCACAATACCAAGATGAATATCAAGAGAGTTAAATTAATACCTGTAATATCTGGATAGATGGCAAAGTTACACTGAAATATTATAGGCAATGACTTCACTTGTGTTTAGACTTGTTCTAATTAAATTAGCTCTTGTTTCTGTATCTTGTACACTTAATACCACTTTTTTTCTTTTTATCTCAATTTTGTATCAATTTTGATTTTCATACAATCATCACAAATTACACTATGATTCAAATAAAGCAGCTATGCCAACCAACATTCACTCCACTGAAGAAAGAACAAAGATAACATTGAGAATGTGGATGTTGTCACCAAGATGTGCTGAGGTGGAGTGACCCAGCATCAAGCAGCGCACCATACTTACTTTGATTTGACATGTTCCCCTATACTGGCTGCGTCCCATTTTTACGCTGCAGGGATTGAGAACAGTGATGCTCCTTTCTTCTCAAAGTTTGTAAGTGAGCTCTGTGCAGGTACACGTACGTGTGTGGGCAAAACCCCGCTCTGTTCTGAAACGTATTTCCAGACCCCGTTGCTTGAGTTGTGGGGGAAGAAAAGAGGGGAGATTGAAATGTAAGGAGCTGCTGCAGTGGCGCCACAGTGATCTGAAGGGTGCCATGGAGACGCCTGTCACGGGTTGGGGGGGTCCTGTGATGTTGACGTGTCTCTGTCTGCAAAGGCTGACAATCTGCTAAAGTCAAACTCTGTAGATGAGCGCTGTGTGTTCTCCCTGTGTGTGTCTATGAATGTGCAAACGTATGAATTTCTGTATATTCTATGACAGTGTGTTTGTGTTTGAGTTTTGCTAGCTGCGTAGGTGTGCGCTCGCTCTTTGTAGAAGTCTACTTTGATTTCAATACATCCAAAGAAGGTGCTGCCTGCAGCTCAGTGACAGGTTCAAAAGCAAATCGACCCAATTAGGACCAGAAAATGTTATTTTCATTTAGAACCAATGAGCACAACCAAATGCAGCCAAAGAAACATAATACAAAAGTACATTATCCATATATTGCTTGACTGATTAAAAAAAACAAGAGTGTAATTCTGTGTAATTTTGCACTACTGGCTGCAAGTGAACAAGTGAGTTTGCTGAACAGTCTTATACCATTACTGGACAGTTTGAACACCCAGTGCGTTTGTCAACTGCTCTTTCTTATCTTCCTGAAAAAGTACAAACTTGTCCTGAACTGACTCCAGGCTTGAAAAGCCAGTGGAAATCAAGTTAGTTCATCTGCCTCGAGAACACAATTTTATTCATGTTAACTCTGTGGCATTAGTAGAAATGTCACCCTACTGTAATTTTCCAGACTGTTTGCCTTGACATTTTAATTAATTTAGCAGTTTTTGACCAAAGCAGATGCGGCCTGGGTATAGATGAGCTGCCCTCACCACAGCTCTGTTAGTGTCTTTGAAACATCGCATTAGGAGACCGGATTGATCTTTCATTGACAATCGCTGCTACTTGTTATATGCTAAAATATGATCGCCGGCAGAAATTTTCCTTTCAACCTCTGTAATATTTGTTCATTCTCATTGCAAACTGGGACCGCTAACCGAATCTTGCATTTTCACTCACGATTCAGTCCAGCACTACCTGTTCCTGAGTGTTCAGAACTCTTGATTTGTGGTTTGATATACTGCTTCCTAACTCCCAGCCAATCTCACCCATATTGCTAAATCAATATGTCCCCTGATGAATGTTCGCCCTGACAGATTGCGGGTGACAAAAATCAACTCAAACATTTGCTGCATGTCCATTTAACAATCCATTTGTACATAGTGGATGAAGGGATGGTACCGGGCTCGGAGACACTATTCCTGTTTCAATTACAGCAGAACTCTCCCGAGGATAAGGTTGAAATAGAGTTCACCTCAACGCGCACACAAAAAGAAACGTGTCTTTGACATCTGGGGAGTTGATTTTATTGCATTAATTTGCTGCGTCTTCCATTTGTTTTTGATAGGTTACAATTACAGCGCTCCAACTAGCTCAAACGTGCATTTTTAAAAACTCACCCACAGCATGACCGCAATGATAAAACCTAATTAAAACTCATTTAATTGACTTCTTTATCCAGACCTTTAATGTGATTAACTCTTATCATTAAAATCAGGTTAAATGATAATTCTTTCAGAGTTAAGATATTCAGAAAATTTCCATGTGTGATATTCGAGTGTTATGGGTTCACTCAAGAACAAATTCTGAGTGAGAATGTGTGAGAGTCGGCAGGAGGAGGGAAGTTCTTAGTGAGAAACTGTGTTATTTTTAAATGTCTGACTCATCCCTATTTACTTGTACTTCTCTGTCACCACGAGAGTTCGCCTGTATGACAAGAGCTAAATATTTTAAAAGTAATAACAGTATACTTATACAAACTTTTTTGTCTTACACTGCGGTATATCAGGGAGGCACTCTTTACCAATCCGTGCAGCGGATAAAAAAAGACACTAATGGCATATTTATGACTATATTTCTGTGGTGATTGAAGCACACTGACATTTGACTGCAACGATCTATCTTGTTTGCGCAAGACATGTTAGGGTACTTCGCTTCCATTCAGTAATGATATAACAAGACAAAAAAAAAAGAGGGTAATTGCTGAAAGTGGCTCACTCGCGCTTTGTCCCAGCAGCTTGAGCCTCTTTACATGAGAATACCATCATCAGGGTCTAGAGGGAAACCTGCTAAGTCTGGCTCTTCAGGGGGTCTCAATTGCGGCTGGGCACGTCCTTAGCCAGCAAAAGGAATTAGACACAATGAGGGAGCGGACAAATCTGTCATGATGAGGCTTGGCTGGCAAAGACAGCCAGATTCTCCAGTGGAGCATGAGCAATTCTCTACATAGGCACATATCTGTGTCCAGAGGGGCCCCAAACTGAAGTCTCAGTGTCCTCCAAGCCAAAGCGGCAATCAGCCATAAACCAAAATACTGAAAATTCAAATAGAAATTGACAAAAAATTAAATGGAGATAAAGATGTAGGGGAAGCATGATGGAAAATTAATATTTTTTTTTTGCATATTTTTAGGTCCACGCAGTAATTTTCTTCCCCTAGTCGGATCACTGTAGTCACTAAAAATATTACATTTGCTGAGGCTATTTGGACTCTACAGTGCAAATTATGTTGAAAAAGAAAAGACAGTCTCATAAAATCCATGAGGTAATAACACAGTCAGTCGGTGGCATACACTACACTATATTATTAACATAACTTACTGGTGAATGACTAGAACGGTCTTTTTTACATCATAAAACCTGGGATCATTGTGAAGGTCAGCGTGCATTCACTGGAGGGGTTGTCTGTGTAGGTTCTCAGCCATGATAACTAGCTTTTGATTGTATTTAGGCTAAATACATGGATAGCATGTATAATTTTTTGCTATGAGCTTTACAGACTGGCAACTTGTCCAGTGTGTACCCTGCCTCTCACTCTATGACTGACCCTGAATTGGACAGTTTGGGACTGGAGGTTTCTTGTCTGACTGCATTGTAAAGTGTAAAGTTTGGTTGAGGGGGATTATGGTGTTGGGTTTGTTTATCAGAAATTAGGCTCGGCTCCTTAGTTCCAATGCAGGTAAATCTTAATGCTTCAGCATACCAAGGATATTCCAGACAATTTCACGTTCTCAACTTTGTTGGAACAGTTTGGCGATGTTCCCTTCCTGTTCCAACATGACTGCTCACCAGTGCACAAAACATGGGCCATAAAGAAGTTTGGTGTGGACGAACTTGACTAGTCTGCACAGAATCCTGACTTCAACCCGACAGATCACCTTTGGGATTAACTTAAGTGGAGACTGCAAGCCAGAGCTTCTCTTCCAACATCAGTGTCTGGCCTCACAAATGTGCTTTTGGAAGAATGGTCAAAAGATCCCATGAACACCTTCCGAGAAGGGTTGAAGCAGTTATAGCTGCAAAGGGTAGGCTGTCATATTAAGCCCTATGGATTAAAAATAGGATGTTGCTGAAATTCATATGTGTGAAGGCAGACAGGTGAATAGTTTTGGCGATGCACATGAAACATACTTAAATAAGTAAGTCAGTGAAGTGCTGCTTCGAGTCAGTTGTTTTTCCGAGATTAACACATAAATAGAAGTGTTAAGGCGAGGGTTAGCAGGCATCTTTGTTATAGCACCTCTCAATACCAAAGTATTTTATGCACAAACAATTCTTTTAAAAAAAGCACTCGTGGGTGCATTCTAGGATGTCAAGAAGCAGTCGCACAATGATATCAATGCAACGTGCATGACAGCCTGCATGCTGAAAGGCAACGTGTAAGAGAGCAGTCCTGAACTTCTCGGTGTCACACACTCATCTGCATCTGTCACAATCCCCGTTTACAGGCCCCCCGGTCATGTCACACAGACATGTGAAAATAGTTGCTGAGAGAAAAGTGGATAGGGAGAAGAAGGCAACATGGGGCTGGGAGTGAGAAATCAAGCAATGATGAAAGGAAAGCAAGTGGGATAAACAGGAGAGCAAAATACGGAGAGAAGAAATGTGAGGGCTGGCTGGGAGACCGGAGAGAAAATATAGAAAGAAGGTAAAGAAAATCACCAAATCAAAGTGGCAGGGAATACCAGACAGCTTTCAATTTAAAGCTAAACCTCCCATTTTCAATGCGATTCGGACAGCTGTACAGCTACAGCTATATATTTTTATTTTGAGAAAAACAAAGCCCATTACGCTCACTTCTACTCATGCTATGTTTAAAGCATATAAACTGAATTAGTCTTAATCTTTCTTTGTTGTCTGACTTTGATTGTGTTTCCTTTTCTTTTGCCCGAGCAAAGTTTAGCATCTTAAAATAAGTAGATCACGTGAGGGCCAGTTCACTACGACTCATAGCGCGATAAAGCGCGATATAAAATGCAGGCGCATCCGTCACCTAACAAAAACCGAGAAGAAATTAGCCTTTGAAAAATGAAAAAAAAAATTACATCAGAGGCACTTAAGTGGGAACCGAAATCATAAAGCAGCGAGCGCCCTGACGTCATATCGACACACCAATTAGAAGAGTCATGTAACACCCTCTGGTAATATCACCAGACATAATTGCAGCGCTAAAATAGAATGATGGCTAGATCAATATAGAAAACCTTAGAGGGAGAAAGAATGTGTATGTGCGCGTGTCTGTGTGTGAGTTTTATTGTGTAGAAGTCGATGTGTGGGAAGAAAAAAAAATAAATAAAAAGGTGGGAGAGAGAGTGGTGGGAGGAGGGTTCCCAAAGGATACCACCATTTCATAGCACAGTGCTTGGTGGTACCTCCTGGGCTGGAACTAATTGGTGCAAGATTAACTTTCCAGTGGGATATAACGACCCCGAGCGATGCCACACATCTATGGATCACTGACATCGGAAGAGGCCAGTTTCCGCGCCACGCGCCTCAAATTATTATTTGGCTCTAGACTGTCTGGCCACCACTTTAGGGACAAAAACAGAATGCGTCTGGAAATCCTGCCGGGCCTTCGATATGTGTTTATGAGAATGCGGAATGCCGACGAATTGCCGTGTGCGTGTTGCGCCAGCAGACGCTGTATAATGGCTAGAATATCAAACGGGATCACATAAGGAGAAGGATTCTCTTCTTAGAAGTAAATGTTCAGATAGCTAAAAAAAAAAAGCAAGTTTAATGAGTGTCATCTGGTGCTGTGTGGGGAAAATAATCAGGTGTAAGTTTGTGAAAAGTAGGGAAATTGCTTCTCCCTGCAGAGCAGAACAGCGAGGACAAAACTGTATTTCTTTCAAAGTTTCCATTTACACTTTTTTGATCGTGCTTAGGCTGCAGTTTTGCGCAGTTTGCGTTTAGCCTTCAAACAACCGCTTGTTTTCCTCACGCCCACTCACACTTTCAGCGGCCCGGTCTCGACAAACTGAGGGCAGCGTCGGTCAATTTCGATGTTGAACTAGTGGTTGGTATCAGACAGGCTTGTTGTTGACATGTTGATCTCCGCCACCATCGATCCAGCCTCTATTTGATTATTGGATGACAGCTTGTTTTGGCAGGATTAGAGCTCCAACCTACAAACTCGGCCGGCTGCACTGCTGTTTTCTTTGCAAAGTTAGTGTTGATTCACAAAGCGGTACCAAACATGTCACCTTGATGTGAAACACTGTTGTTTTTAAAGCTGTTTTTCCCTAATGCTGCTCGAAAAGTTTAATCCAAAGACTATTAGCGAATCAAGCCGCTTGTTTAGGTTGAATAATGCTCATTAAGCATATGCTATAACATAAAAGTGCTCGACATGCTTAACGATTTCCTTCTACACCAGTGAGGTCTTTTTTCCGATATATGCTCGATCACTGCATTCAACTGATTTTAAATTGTCATGCCTAACTCCTTTACCATTTGCAGCTGATCTTTCCTTCCCTTCCTCTTCTCTTTCTATCATATTAATGAAAACACACTTTTGCACACACACACACGCACAAAATGAGGATAATTGGTGTCCTTTCCTGCCATTCTCATATTTTCGCGCCATCACTGTTTCTCTTCTCCATGTACCCCAGGGGCGACCAATTGTTATTTTTACCCAAGATACTTCTGCACATAATCGGCCTTTTGACAGAATTCATAGTGAGTTAAATAAAAAAAAAAAAAAAATAAAAAAAAAAAAAAAAAAAAAAAAAACCCCAAATTTAAAAAAAAAAAAAAAAAAAAAGCAAAAGAGAACTCACTACTTTTACAACAAATTTCTACTTGGTTTTTTTTGTTTTTGTTTTTAAAAGAAACTCAGAAGACTCATTATATCAATGTATGCGTCCATCTGAAGGTGAAACTCAACCTTAACACTAATTTCTACTCCCATGTTCAGATCATACACTATTCTTGGTTTGCAAAAGCATCTTATTCATCGAGGTCACAAGGTATTCCTGTGGCACACTAATTAGAACTGATGAATGTGATTTCAAAGTACATGAAGATACCGCTAAGAAAAATCTGCTACTGGTAGCACCAAAGAAGACATGATCACACATTTACGGTTATCACAATCATGGTATATATAGAGAACCTCAAACCAAACTACTAAGTATAGAGGAAGTAAAAGGAGAAATGAGTTGCAAAGGGTTGAGAAGACAGCGTATAATAAATCAAAATGTTTTAAGCACGCTCTCCACGAATGCGACGTGCCAGCTGGATGTCTTTGGGCATGATGGTGACACGCTTGGCATGGATGGCGCACAGATTGGTGTCCTCAAACAGACCCACCAGATAGGCCTCACTGGCCTCCTGCAGGTGGTAGAAAATGTAAACATTAGAGGCATTTTAGTGAATAGATGAAAAATAACACAACAAAAAAAAAATTTTAATCGGTGAGAGCTACTGACCTGCAGAGCTCCGATGGCTGCGCTCTGGAAACGCAGGTCAGTCTTGAAGTCCTGGGCAATTTCCCTCACCAGACGCTGGAAGGGCAGCTTGCGGATCAGCAGCTCAGTGGACTTCTGATAACGACGGATCTCACGCAGAGCCACAGTACCCGGCCTGGAGTGCAGAGGTGGAAATTAAACTGCCAGTGAGTCAGTCTTATCTTATAGGGAGAATGTGCAACAATACAACAGCGGCCCCTAGTTAAGAAGACTGGCGACGGGTGCTCTTTTCATGCATGTTAAGTTTACATTACGCTATACAAGCTTTAATGTACAAGTTTCCAGGAGAACTAGGTGAGCTCTCACCTGTAACGATGGGGCTTCTTGACACCACCAGTGGAAGGGGCGCTCTTGCGAGCAGCCTTGGTGGCCAGCTGCTTACGTGGAGCTTTACCTCCAGTGGACTTACGGGCAGTCTGCTTGGTACGGGCCATGGCTACTACAGATCACCTGAGGAAAACAGGTAAAGGTTGCATTAATAAT
>VUQR01020426.1:5209-16858 GCA_015108515.1 Hemichromis elongatus
TTATTTTTTATATATATATAATATATAAAAAAAAATAAAAATAAAAAAATATATATATATATATATATATATATATATATATATATATATATATATCATGGCCAGAGTTTCAGCAAAACAATAAAAATACTTGGAGCGAGGCTCTTTACAAATTCACCAACTCAAATGTTAACCCTAAAACTATGATTCAGGAATAAAATACATTATTATTATTAGATTACTTTCTCTCTGACAATTTAATGATGATGAATCATAAGGTTTCTTGCCTGTAAAGACATATACATGTTATTATACACTGATCATCCATAACATTATGACCACTGACGGGTAAAGTAAGTCATCTCAGATCATCTCTTCTACATGGCACCTATTAGTGAAATATATAAAATATATTTTGTCCAGCAAATGAACACTTTGTCCTTAAAGTTGATGTGTTAGAAGCAGGAAAAAAAGACAAGTTTAAGGACTTGAAGTGGTCAAAAGGGCCAAATTGTGCTGGATAAATGACCGAGACGGAGCGCTTCCATAACTACTCTTGTGGGTGTTTCTGCTGTGCAGTGGTCAGTATCGATCTTTGGTCCAAGGAAGGAACAGCAGTAAGGCACACAGCTCACTGATGTACATAAGGGAGCGAAGACTGGCCTGTGTGGTCCAGTCTAACAGACAAGCTACTGAAGGCCAAATTGACCAAAAAAAGTTAATAGTGGTTCTGATAGAGAAGCATAACACAGTGCATCACAGTTCCTTGTCTATGGGGCTGCATAGCTATAGACCAGTCAGAGTGTCTGTGTTGACCCATTTCTACTGCATAAAGCACCACTAACAAAAAATAATGTGTTGTCGTCCTTGTTTTTATGGACATTTAGTGACGTCAAATGATTGGAATCATCTTTAAATGTAATATCACTTTTACATGCCACTACTGTAAATTGTCAGAATCACAAACTGCACCAGGATCATATGCAAAATAAATTAGAAAAAATGCTAAGTGGTGTCAGAAATCCTCGGTTTTACAAACTGAGTCATGCTCATACATCCTGACGAATGAATGCACCCGTTATACACCCTCCTTGTATTTTTCAGTGCCTGTTGTGTGTAATTATTCACACATGAAACTCCACAGTATTGAGATCAGTCGTGACAACTGAAGAATCGTCATGGCTCGCCCAGCTAAAAACATTAGCACAGCTAGAGAGAGAACCAGGAACCAGGAACACACTAGACTTTTTCGCACCAGCCCATGGTTCCCTGTACGCCCCCTGATTTTCTAAAATTGGCTTCCTTTCCCCTGACACCCCCTGCCCAGCGTAGGTGCATTTGTGCCACAATGGGCTCTGCTGTATCTTTTCACTACTGGTGCAAAAACCACAACAACCTGGGCTTGCCATATTTGGTGAAAAGCCAGTGCAAAGAAGTTGTGTTTTTGCGGTTAGTGCCACGTCCTAGCATGTTACTGCAAATGACTGGCTTAGAGGAAGACACCCCTCTGTGGCGTGTATGTTCCTGAGATCAGTTGTGAGAGAAAGCCGTAGACTGTTGTAGAAATGGCGGTACTCGACAGATACTGAGGGTGTGATCACACCTACGGTTTGTTTCATTTGGTTCAGTCATTTGGAAGTTTGTAACTGACGAAACTATACACAGAGGTGACAAAGTAAAAGAGGACCCTTTGAGCCCAACTGCTATTACATTTATTGCCGAGATTTCCTCAATCCCAAACTGATTAACCCAGTTTGAGGCAAACCCTGAAAACCTAAACTGAAATTTGTTAATTAAACCAAAAACTGCCATAAATACAGAGACAACATTATCAGTTTCACTGCTAATTATTAAGCAGATCAAAAAGAGCTGCTTTACATTCTACTTAAACTTTTATTCCCAATTTTGAATCTTAAACTGTCTTTAAAAACCTAAAGTCTCATTTACACTGCATTGTAATTGATTTAACTATACTATTGTTTAACTGTACATCTGAGCCGATACAAAAAGGTGACCTGAAAACATAGAAGATGACTGATTGGTCACTGAAATTTTCAGTGTGCACAAAGGGCTCTTTGACTTTGGATATCAGACTCAACTGTTTCTTTTTATCTATTTATTGTCTTCTTGTCAGCCTTTTTCTGAATCGCAGTTTGCCTTCATGCTGTTTAGGAGGCACATGCACTTCTTTGTCTTCTATCTTCTGTCGAAAGAACAAAAAGAAAAACAACAATGTGAGACAGTCCAGATGAGCCAGATTGGGCTTTACCATGCAATAAAACATCAGCTTTAATTTTTCTCTTGTGCCTGTTATCATACAGCAGCATACGATCAGAGCTATCATTCAGAGTAAGAGTGAAAGTTATTACACAGGATCCTACCTCAGTAAGATCAAATTCAGTGCAGTCCTGGTCCATCCGCGCTTTAAACTGATTAAAAATGTCTAAAACAAACAAACAAAAAAGATGATCCAAGAAAAAGTCCTGGCTGCCTGAGAAAAGCCCTTAATAAATGAAATTTACTTACTACATGTGATACGTTCTCTTTGGTGTAGTGAGTGTTATTCTCTTGCATTTTGTTTCCATAAAACATGGTCCTTTGTGTCTTCAGCATGATTTCATTTGTTTTTGTTACTATATTTGCGCTTAACATTAGCTCTCAACATACCACATATGAGTGACAGAGCACAGCAAGACTAACATAGAATCCTGTTAACGAGTAATTAATCAGTTCTGCTGTCAACGCAGGCTACCTAAAGCATATTTTTATACTTTAGCCTAGTTTCTGTGTTTTACACACACACAGTATATACACGTATAGGAGCAGCTGTGGCTCTAAGAAGTGCTGCTCAGACTTCTGTGTAGACATGGATGTGTATTTTAGGCACACTGTGAGTTTAGTTAGACCTGTGCATAGTCAGCAGTACTTAACTTTGAGCAAATGCTAATAAGGTCTAAACTAACCTCCTAGTGGTAATCAAGCAAGCAAGTAGTAAAAATATTTAATTTGCAGGAGTTAAAGTTGTTTGGGTCATAGTATTTAATTGTGGCCTGGGGATGGCACTGGAAAAGTTACTGAATCAGAAAGCCAGCTCATTAGAGATAATCCTGCTGTGACAAAAAATGTGTATGGACTTAATGGCAAACCATTCAACTGTTCTGGATAAAGTTTATTTTGACTCAGAAGCAAACTCTAGTCCTACACCCACTGTCATCCATAAATGTCAAATGTATGGTGGCAATGGGTGTGGAAAGTTATAAAAGTCAATAAGTTTTAACTTCCAAGGGCGCTTAAATGTTTGTATGCCACAACAAAGTTTATAGAATGCTGTCAGTGTCGGTCGAACACTAACCTTGTTCTTGTTGTACCTGCTGCAAATCTCAGGAAAAGAGGATTCCTCAGATATAATAAGAGATATGAAACGATCTTTTGTTATGATTTTGAATTTATTTTTAACCATATAGAGGATAACTCCTGCCTTCAACCAGACAAAGACAGATATGCAAGCACAGATCAAATTTTGCAAACAGCATGCTGTCAGATTTAGATTTGTCTTCTATTTAAACTCAAACTCAGAGTTTCACCTCCTCTTCTAAAGGGTTTTATCAAGCATTTGATTTCTTGAAAAGATTTTTTACACTGTATAATAGAAGAAGCTTTGACAGCCTTATGTATTATGCTTCTATCAATTGAAACCATCAAGTTGACAAAGTTAGTTTCGTCGTCTCAACTGCCTGAAAACTGTCAAAGTTCATTTCAGTGAGTGACATGAGAAAACCACGCTGCACTTAACTGAGTCTGTTGTTTTATTAATCGCCCTCTTGGTAGTCTGTCTGTGTCTGTCCATTTAAAAACATCCAAATATGGGCGTCAGTCAGCGCTGCAGTTAGACTTAAAATCTGTGACAGTCCCATATTTATTTCAGCCATCTGCCTGTGTCTTTTCAAGCAGTTTCACTTTGGTTTTTGATAGATTAAAAAAGTATAACCTTCCTAAAGATTTGGATAGTCAGCCTGAAAAAGTTGCTGCTTTTATATCTTGTCTAAAACTGTGAAAAGATTTGTGCATTATTGTACTTTGTAGCCACCTGATGTAAAGAGAACCACATCTCACTTCAGAACAATTAGCACGAGACCAAGATTATTCAAATACTATTGACACACATCAGACAGAGTTTTCATGCTTCTCAGTAGATGGCTTTCAGAAGTGGTTGAGTGTGACTATGAGGGTGTTTTAGCTATGCTGAACTGAATTATGGACAGAGAGCACTTATTGATTTACTATAGTAGAAGCCAATGGGGACAAGAATATATAATTTAACAGAGTATAGTCAGTACTACTGTATAATAAAGCTTCACCACCTCAGTCCTCTTCAGTAGATGTTAAAGGATAAAAATTGTACAGTATGGCCTCATTTGAAGCGATTTATATAGGGCTTTTTCAAAGACCGCCTCATTCAGAATTTAATCCCAAGTGAACTGTTCTATTTTCCTTCATATCCCTTCATACCAACTGTCTTGAAGCTAGAAAGAATAGCAACAATAAACTAGGAAATCTGACCGGGGGAAAAAAAGATGAATGTGCGATGTGACATTTACTACCAGATTTACTCAGGTGGAGTTCTTTCATAGATTTCCAGATCACAGTGGTGAGCTGGATGACAGCTTCAGCCAGGCTGCTCCAAGTTTTTTACCTGGCAACTGGACCAACAACTTCAAACAACTGCTTTAAGCTAAACTGAATGTCCCTTGTGTGTGTGTGTGAGAGACAGTTGAAAAAAAAATAACTCCTATCCTGCAAACAAAAAACACAGATGTCATCTTTTTACTTCATCAAATAAGAACCTGAAGGGCTCGAATGCTTGTGTTTCTTGTTCACGAAGCAATGCAACAACCCAAAATACGTGAACATATTTTGCAAAAAACAAAACATCAAAACAATAACGGCACATGAAACTTGCTATGAAACCCATGAGCTCAAAATAAGCTTATTTCCATATTCTGTTCTTATTGTTTTGTGTCTGTTTTCCTCGTGTCAACAGAAAGAAAACTATAATATTCATTCTGCTTCTTCACAGGGTTTAAAAAAATGGATGTGAGGCAGAGCGTCTCTTCAGAGACTCAGCTCTTGTCTTTTCTGACAAAGACATAAACTTGGCACCAAGGTGCTCTCATCTACAAGCAAAAATCCAGCTACGTTTTTAAATATAGATTAAAGTTTACTATCACAGCAACGGGATCATAGTATTTTTAAAGCCCAACAACAATTAGTTTTGCATCCGGTATATATTCTGTAACTGTAGCTGATTCCTAATTATGCTCATAGTTGCACGGTTCTTACTTTTTGTTTATTTATTGGATTTTGAGAATTCGCCTTGCTTCCCTGGCCGCCTGCCTGCTATATTTATATTGATCGGGCCTCTTCTCGTGTCTCTCAAAGGGCAGAAAGTTATCAGGCTCCTCCGGGCAGCATTAGGGTTGGTGCAAACATGTGCTGTGAGATACACATGTTGGTTTGAAATAGCTCACAGTCCTCATGTTTGTTTTCTTATTTGGAAATAGAATTTTTAGTTACTCGTATGATTTCCCCTGCAGTATAATAAGAATTAACTGCTATATATTGTCCAACCATGGATTCCAAATTACATGGCTTTCATATAGAATAGCAGATTTTTTTTCACTTTGTTTTCTTTGGCATGTCAAGTAAGAATCAGGTTTATTTTGACATAGCTTATTCATTATAGTTTAGTATTTTATTTAGACCTGCCATTCGTTTTTTGAAAACAGCAGATTTGCTGTATTATATTATTGCTGTCATACTCAGCCAGTCACAACAGATGGCTGCCCCCACCTGAGCCTTGTTGCTCAGGTGGGGGCAGCTGGAGGTTTCCTCCTGTGAAAAGGAAGTTTTTCTTTTCACTGTTGCCAAGTGCTTGCTCAAAGGGAGTCATTTGATTGTTGGGGTATTCTCTGTATTATTGTAGGGTTTTTACCTTCGAGGCAAATGCTGTTGTACTTTTAATTTTATTCCTATCACACACTTCTTTACAACCTTGCCAGTGCTTTGCAGTAAACAGTAATATCTTGTATCATGTTGTAAAGTGATTCGTTTTTAATCATCACCTTTCTGCAATTTGTGTTTCAGCTTCCAGCCTCCTGCGTCGTTATCCACCGGCATGTCATGTGACTTGCAGGCTATTTTCCAGCCAATGGTTTGTAGCATCGCCACGCCCTTTAAAGAGCTATACTTATAAAAAAATCTTTAATAAGCTTTATCTTCATCAAAAACAATTTCATTGGTTCTCACCCCTTTTTGAGATTATGACAATGTAAAAAGGACAAAAAAGAAAGACAAAAGTTTATTATGTCTTGGTTTTAACTTTTTAAACCATACTTACTAAAGGTCTCTCTGGCAATGAGAAGTCACCAGTATTTATATCATTTATATAATAAGAATCTATAGGCATACAGCTATGGAGCAATTCCATTTGTGACTCTAAAGCTGAAGTGCTGGCTTGTAACTGTGCTCATGCACAGTGCTGCACAAATACTCAAGTGGCAGGAAGACATGAAGTATTTCTCTGAAGATTAATTGTGTGGTATCTTCCCTGTTTTATCTAATGGAATAAATTAAACACAACATGCTAAATAGTGAGCTTTTTACCGCAGGTGGATATTTTTTACTGGCCAAAGTAGCTTCTTCCCAATTTGCCATACATGTAATGGCATGAGGTTGTTAATTATCCTCTCATCTTTCCTGCGAAAGTGTACTCTGTCCTCAAAATGTTGTGTTCTTCCTTCAAGATGAGTCATCTTATTTCAGATTTGGTTCCACATCCTTTGCAGCAAACAACTCATACAACTCCTCCACTGCCCCACTCTTTGTCTTAGCATCAAATTTTCTGCAGCTTGATCAAACATGAAGCCTTTGTTTTTGCTTACCACAAAATCATTATCTGATCTCTGCAGATCAACGAGGACTTGGAAGGAGAGCTCCAGTTTGCATCAGCTCTGGGTCCCTTCTTTGTGCCCATCAGATGCACTGTAAAGAAATGCATTGTGAGTAGTGTACTACAGTTTTGGTAGTTACAGATAACTGCTAATTCTCATTTTCGTTTTTCATAAGCTCGTGTCTTGTATATATTTTGTGATGTGGATTTCTTGTCCAGTATTGCTGTAGCGTATTTCCCCCTATAAATAAGGAATAATAATTTTTTAGGAAAAATTATTTTTGGCTAAACAAATCACACTGCACGACCACACCACAGAAAACTACACTGACTGGTTATTTATTTTTGCTCACTATCTTATTTAATCAGCTTCCTGTGAATTAATGTATGTAAAACTATGTACTTTGCCTGGCAGCTGTTCACTGACAATGCTAATTACAGAATGACTTTACTCTTTCTCTAGCTGGAGGTTGACAGCCAGTTCATTGACTTTGGTTCGCATGTCGTGGGCCAGACTATTTCACGGACCATCACACTGACCAACAAGGGTGCACTGGCCACGCATTTCAGCCTGGACAGCTCCGCATGTCTCAGTCCAGAAACAAGCTACGTCCAGATGCAACCAAAGGTCTGTGCCAACACCTACGAGGTCAGATATTTATGTGGACTGTAAGAGTTAATGTTTATTGGATACCCTAAGGGAGAAACTCCAATACAGCTAATAAAAAAGTATACTGCTATTTTTTCTGTAGATCAAACAAGCAAAAGAGTATGAAAACACACAAAAAAAAATTGGGATTTATTATTTTCACATGAGAGGATTCCAAAGCTTCTGTCTGAGGATGCTCATACCAGATATTATGGGTAAAAATAAATTAATATATTTGCTTGTTTGTTTGTCTGAAAAAAGGCATCCAGTCAAAACACAGCAACTAACAACCAGAACAGCCCCGAATCCATTGATGCTGAAGATGCCCAATCAAAGCTACAGAGTCCGGAGCTCTCTGCAGGATTACAGCAAGAACAATCAGGTAAAACATGGAAACACACATGAAATAATTATCTGTCACAGTTTGTGTCCTGAACTAGAAAATCTGATTTCTAAACTATAACACATGTTAGCATGAATTCAAAACTGGGCACTCTTTCTTTTCCCAAATGAATTGTCAGTGTGTTTTCCTCATGACAAGCACAGGACATGCACAAATACAAGAATAGCAGTTTTTGATTCTAAATGTATTAATTATGACATTTTTAAACTACAGAATATTTTGAAATTTTGAATTTTGAGTTTTAATTTAGCACAAACATGAGTTTTGAGTAAAAAGCCCCGACGTTGACTGAAAAGAATAATGATAAGTTAGTGCATTAGTTAATTTGGTTAATTTGTGTTCTAGTTCCACTTTTTGGTAATAAAATTTCCCCAAATGTTATAACCAGCTCCTCTTTCTTGTCTAAAGCATTTGTTTATGACCGTATTATTATATACTTACATATTTTCCTTAGGGATTAGGGATTTATAATAAAGTATTATGATTATGATTATGATTATGAGCCACACTTTAGGCTAATTTGTGTTTGGTAGTGTTTCTTGCCAAGTAGCATGCTAACGCGCTAAACTAAGATAATGAACAGGGTCAAATCGGCATATTGCATTCTGTCATTAGCACTACCTGTCATTAGCACTACCTATCAAGGTGGTGCTGTGCCAAAACACAGCACCACCTTGATAGGTAGTTGTATTTGATTATAGTATGTGGGAGACGGAGAGATGGTGCTACCCTGAAACAGTCTTTGGAAGGTAAATGAGGACTCACAACATCTCCCCATGGTAGATGATTCCCCCCCCCGTCTCTCTATTCCTGTTAGGACATTTGGTCCTTGTAAAAACGAAAATAAAAGAGCACACAAAGCGGCGGGTTCACCTTGCTCTTACAGCTGGTGACAACAAGGCATCTTCTTCTCTTTCGTGTTCTCTCGAATCTGAAGTCTACATCACTGCACTCAGCACTTCCTGCTGCTGATGCTTTGATAAGCTGCTCAGTCTTTTGCCTCTGCTCTGCTGGCTTTGGAAATTCTGTGTTGAAGTGGCTCTGACTCTGTTTCTTTATTTTATCGCTATTGTCGCGAAAGGCTCTCGGATGTTGGACCAATTTTGAGGCTATTGATGTTCCTTTCTGAAGCTGACTCTGAAGCTGACTGTAGTACATTATGTCCAATATGTTTTCAGTGTCACAGATTAGTAAATAATGGTCGGATTGCATAAAAATGTTCCACATGTGTCAAGAGGAAAAATCAGTGTTATTACTCAGAGGGCCTATTTGTCTTGATTTAAATCTTGCTGCAGGATACACTAAAAATACTGCCACAATGAGGCCAAATATTACTTATCCTGCTTTACTCTGCTCTTTCATCAACCAATTACAGGTTTATCATTATTTTTTACTGTTAGTCCGTACAAGGTGCCCACTTAACAGTAACTGCTCATCAATAAAAATGAGAGATGACTTGAATTTGTGACTTTTAACTGTGTGTATGGCAGTGTCTGAGGGTGCGAAAACTGTTCCTGAGGCTTGTCTTACATCTGACGTGGACACTCAGATAGACCAGACCCCCTCAGACTCCAGTGACATAAAACTAAGAGATGTAAGTATTCGATCTTACTTTAAAAACTTGCTGATTTCCTGTGTTAATGCTACTGTTTTTAGATTGATAAGTAATGTTTTAATGGTAAGATTAACCCAAAAGCCAAGTTGTAGCCTAAGCTGCTTTTGTTTATACATCTGATGTAACACAGTAGTAATGTTAGACAGTATTAACAATTTTGGGGCCCATCAAAGAGCTTTTAACCTTTACTAAAACTCATCAGGACCCATTATTCTAAGGTATCCTTTTATCTATTAAATGTCCAGAAATAACATAGACTGGAAAATGTGTAGAGTTCTGTTAAGTAAGGTAACTATACAGAATTATGCATAGCTCATTGTGAGGTTAGGGTTAGTTACATTAATAGTTATACTATGCTATACAAGTGTTGCTAGTAGTTGTACTGTTACGTAATCTAGCTTTGGTGTTTCTGTGGTTTCATAGAAAAAGCCTTCTGCTATTCTATGAAATAGTTTTTCAATATGTTGTTTTTTATAGATTCAATAAACAACATATTGAATATTTGACTACTCTTAGGAAGATAAAACAAAACTTGTAGTTTCCTAGGAAGAAAGTCAAGCATGTCTGTTCTAATAGCGAAAGGCTGAATTAAATTAAAGTATTGACTCAAGAGTGAGGTTAGAGGTCGGGCTGTTAGTCAGTCAAAAATGGTCCATCTTCTTAGGAGCATGAACTTTCATCTTGTCAAATCATGAAGGAACTGCATTATTATAGTCATGCCAGAAATCTGCCAAGATTATGAAAGATTTTGAGTGCAAAGTCGACATTTTGTCACTATTGTGTGTCGTTGAAAGACTCTCCCTCTCTGTTTTGTTTTTAGCAATGATGCTGTGTGTGCCTTGTGGCCCATGTGAAATTTGAGACTTTTTCAGGGTTCATTACGTCTCTCTGGTGGGGGCTAATGGTGCATCACCTCTCCCTCTGCTATTATTGTGACTGTGTGTGTTGCGTGCGCCTGCATGCCCTCGGCTCGATCGTTGTCATTTTGACTGATATTTTCACATTGTGTGGTTGAAGGCTGGTGTCTTAAATGGCAGATTATCCATCAAACTATCATCATGCCACAGAACCGAGCCACTTGCTGCATTAGTGGTTTATTACTCCTTTTCGTTGATTGCACTCTCACCACCTTGACAGTTTGCCTTTCACTGTATGTATGCGGATATATGCCTGCATTCCTTTTCATGCTACATAACTGCATCACAGCTTTCACTTTCCCCTTCACGTAAAGGAATACCTTTGTTTCACCAGGTAAAACTAAACTGTGTGCTTAGTAAAACTATGCACATAATATTTAGCAAAGCTCCTCTTTCTGTCAGTGTAAAGATGTGTAACTGCACATTTAATGTTAGAGAAGTGCAGTGTCAACAGTATGTGTGTCCATGTTCAGGTACGCGGGGGAGAGATCGGACCATTTGAAAGTGTCAAACTGGAAATTGTTTTCACTCCAACCATTCCAGGAGAGCCCAAACTGGACTTCTCCATCAAATTCTCTGACAAAACCAGCAAACCAGTAAGAAACAGCTTGTTTTTAATCTTGTTAATGTCTTAGGGAGCAGACACATTTTTAGTTTACAGAGTCATAGTGCAAATGAAACCATTTTGATGTTTCGTGCATGTGACTGAGGACTGGTTCAAACAGATACCCATCCATGTGAGAGGTGTGGTAGTCAGCATCCCTGTATGGGTACTTCAGCCCAACATTGACCTAAAGATCTGCATGTTTGATCGACTTTATCAAGACACCATCATGGTCCAAAGCAGGTGAGTCCCAGAGCCCAAAATAGTTATAAACTTTCTCATATCTTGAAGCTGATGTCCAGCTGTTTCACATTTAGAAGAAGCTAGTAAGGCATGCTACTCTGCATGAGTTAAGTGTAACAGAGCTGACCTCAGTGTGGACAATGGTTTTTACCCCTCAGTCATAAAAGGCTGGTGTGTGTCTGTGTGAGTTTGTGTGTGTGTGTGTGACATTTTAATTACATGAGACTAAAATCTAAACACTGGTGTGAACAGTGTATAGCAATAATATGACAGATTTAGACATGCCATGG
>VUQR01020426.1:16878-44560 GCA_015108515.1 Hemichromis elongatus
ACCACATGAAAAAAGAAATATATATAACTATATATATATATATATTTTTGTGTGTGTGTGTGTGTGTGTGTGTGTGTGTGACATTTTAATTACATGAGACTAAAATCTAAACACTGGTGTGAACAGTGTATAGCAATAATATGACAGATTTAGACATGCCATGGTAATATGACAAAATAGGGTACCTGTCTCTGGGTAAAGTGCAATATGAAACATCTTAGTGCCATGTTTATATGCATGTCAGTCAGCAGTGTAATTATAATAGCCACTTTTGTAGACATTTTACCAATGCAACATTATGCAACAGGTGGCCTTCATCACAATAAAATGTCTAACTTAGTAGAAAGAACTATATAGATAGCCATGACAGCATATGGCAAAGAAATAGATTATACTCGGTTCCAGTATGTGATGCAAGAATGCCGCTTAAGGCTTGTTTGTCATTATGGTGGCATTTAATACATAGAAAACACAAATCTTTCGCACTTTCTTTAGACTTTTTTTAAATATATGCTAAGACTGACAAAAACAGCAAGTGGAATTTATCTTTTTGAAACTCAGTGTATGAGAACATATAGCCACATAGCTGTCTGTGTAGGAGCTGTGCAAAGTCAGTGTGATGTGAACCAATGCTTTTCTCTGTAATGCAGCATATTACTGTGAAAATTGCCTAATGCACAGCCGGTAGACATGTGTTTCTAGGAAACAAGTCATGCAAAAAGAAGTACACTGCCCGGGTTTGCAAAAACAGCATAATTTCAGTAAATTCATGAGCTTAACGCTAAATCCTAAAAAGTGGTTATCCCCTCAGAATACATACAAGATTGAGGCCAGCAGGTGATGATTTTTACAAAATAAACCTTTCATCCACCCACCCCATATAAGTATCTTAACCGTTACCTATATTACTAGATAACTATTCTAACTGAAGAAATGAAATCCATCTTAAAGTTCTTAAAGATATACAAAACTCTCCACCCAGAAATGAGTGCTGCATGTCATATTCCCATTTTATTTGTTGCTATGCTCAGAAACATCCTTGAAATAGAGTTTGGAAAGTGGCGTGGACTGCTGATGTAGCATGCTGGCTTATCTGCTGAATGCACTACTAAAACTCCCTCATATACTCAGTCTCTGCCAAAACAGACATTTTCACAGCAAAACGGCTCAAGGAAATCCCTTAAAATTGACAGGGCCCGCTTACTTTTCAGTCCAACATCAAAATCTCCGCCCAACTACGCTTACAGCCAAGTAGCGCTTTGAGACATTTAACAATTCGACGCGTGCATGAAATGTAATAGAGATGAATTAACAGATAAATGTTCCTAAACAAAGGATGGCGTTGCCACAGTCCTCTTTGACCAATACTGTAGCACAGAACAGAAGTAAATCCTCTTTGATTATGGATGTGATGCATTATGATGTGCACACAGGGTTAGGAATACACCAGGGGCAGTAGCATTTGCAGCATCGAGGTCCGTCACCTATCCAGTCATTGTGTCACATCATGTGGGGGAAGTAGTGCATGTGTGGGGGTAGGGGATTTGTGACAACTGCCATCTGGTGCGCTGGCACACCAGCACATGTGACAACATGACGATGACAGTGTCAGTGTGAAGTGCAGCTTTTAAAGTTAAAAAAAAATAAATGCTAATGCTTGCACCAGCAAACCGTGCAATATGTCACTCTGCCTCCAAGACAATAATTTGAACACAAAATAGCTTGGCAGGCTTTTGGGGGGAAAACAATAGGAGAGCTGCTGCTTTCATCATGGAATTTGTCACTTTTTTTTTTTTCTTTAAGTAGTTAGTAGATATCCCACAAGTCCTCCCAAGTTTGTGACAGATTTTTTAAGAGAAAAGCACAAAGCATAATTGAATATGTCCATCTTGTCTGTGAGCCAGTGATTGGAATATCACTCCTACTAATTGAAAGTATTTTTTTAGGAAGCTTTAAAATGTGCGGTGTTTGACTTTGGCTTGTGAGCCGGTGATTGGAATACTCTGAACACAGTTGGCAGGGTGTTTTCTTTTTTAATATTTCAAACACTCAGCCCGGACTTTCAAATACTCCTTTGCTGGCACCAGCTGGGGAGTTGAGCGTTCCTGCCCAAACCCAGCCACAAAAACACAAACACCCTGCTTCTTTATTTCACAAAGCCTTCTGTCCTTGATTTCTCTCCCTTTTCTGTGTTTCTAATTCACCAACTGTACCTTATCTTAGTGCAGCCTGAGACTTGTTTAGTTTGGCCTGAGGAATGTGAGTGTGCTCTTGATCAAGTTTACACTTTTTCTTTACTTTATGAAAATAGCAACATACAGTAAATACTAATAAAAAAAACTATTCTTCTGGCAGGTTAGCTTTACATATATCTGTACATAGTATGTGAGATAAAAGAAGATGGTGCTGCATTATGGGGACAGTTGCCTAGAGCGCTTGCCATGACATCTTGGTCTCCCATGGAGCTTTGGAGTACATGTGGAGTATGCAAGCACAGCCACCTGTCCCCTTTAAGAAAAGGCAGAGCCACTGCTGCAGCCGTGGGCACTCAGAGTCCAGGCACTTAGTTATTAAGCACTGTATGTAGACTCAGGATGAGCAACTTCTCTGCAACATGACCGGATATCATTCCCACTAAACCGTGATGCTTGTAATAAGTAGCATTATTATGTGGCGCTAAAAAAAGTTTAACTTTTTAGGACTATTTCTACAAAGCTCCCAAAGGGTCACAGTGGGAATTTTTTACAGACGTTTCATAGCCTGCTGGAGCTTTTGTGCATCACAAGGGCAGTAAAAGGTTGTGTTTTTATGTTGTCTCTCTTTGCTACATTATTTTTGATAAGACACGTGAGCTTATTTGTCCATTTGCCTAACCTAGCATTTATTTACAGTTTTTGGCAATGAGGAGTAGAAATTTATGTTAAATATAGTGAAATAAAGTGAAACTAGCTATTAATTGATTAATTAATTGATTAATTGATATAATAACTGCCTGATACTAGCCTAGGAAGGCATCCAACTGCAAGTAGTTCCAGTGGTTTTTATTTAACTTGATATAAAGAATGCATTATTATTAAACCGGCATCACCTGCATAAACTAAACAAGGCTCAGAGGAAATATCATGTCTATAGTCATATATTTAACACTATTTTCATGCTGTCTAATCTGCAGCTACAGCAGACATGACTCTTGTCATGTTGTTTGATAGTGTGGAAGTTGGATCTGAGTGTCAAGTTCACGCAAAATGGGAAAGCCATTTACATATTTAAAATTGATCATGTGCATCTTAAAGTTGCTTCTTTGTAATTGTTTTGAGGATTTAATTGAAGCCAAATAACATGCAGACGTTTACTTCCATTCCACAGCATTATTACTTCTGTGGACTTACACTAAGCATTGCTTCAAAAATGAACCGGTCACTGCCTGCCAGTAAAATCAAGACAGGTTGAGTTAAATGCCCATGTTAATTAAAATACCTAATTACCCTAAATGGTTATGTATCCATGATTATTCCTCTGCCAGCAATTTGAAGGTTGTCATTTAGCTGGCATAAAGACAGCAACTTAATATCCCCCAAGTGTCCCTGTGAGTCCTTGCCTCAGGGAAACAACCATCTGGCTGACCTCCCTGTTCAAAGTGGGCCAGTTCTTTTGAGAGGAGAATCAAATAATGAAGGGTCCCTCAGTCTATTTGGCCACAGCTAGCTAAAGGCTCACCTTTGTGTCTTTTGAAGATGAAAGCAAGCACAACAAAATATTATGTATACGCCTGTCACCTCCAGCAAACTGTGTTTTCAGCTTGTCTGTACTGTCATTGTTTTTTGAAGGTGTGGGCTGTACTTGGATGTGTTGGAGAAATTCCCAAGGTGACGAGCCATTTATATCACAAGCCTCAGCTATAACCGAGGCTTGCAGCCACGGGCACAACCATCTGTTGAAGCTTCTGGAAATTAGGTCACTTAAATGATGCTGATTTGGGGTACATTTCTCCATAAAAGACATTTCTGTGGGTGTCACCGAGACCAAATTCTTTCTGTACCTGCTGAGTCCTTGAAGGATAGTAGGTTTAAACAGGGTTTAATCATACTTTTGGTTATTACACCTGAAAGAGCGGGGAAAAAAACAAAGGGACTCATTTGGAGGTACTTTAAATTAACAGAATATACAATACAATCTGGATTCCTTATTATGATCAGCCCAGCAGTTTTTAACTTCAGTTTTAATTCATCTGACACTAAATCAAACAGGATATCTCAGTGCAATTCACTCTCCCCGTTTTTTAGACAGAAACCCAACTATTCGTGTTTGAGCAAGTAATTGGTGACAGTGTGAAGACAAAAAAATCTACCTTTTAACCAAAAAAATTAATTAACCCCAAACAGAAGAGGTTTTTAGGCCAGAATGAAAAATATATGTAAATTTTACTGCCATACAATAAGTAAGCTACCCTTCATGTAACAGGGTTGTACTATTAATTTTGCCAAGAGGCCCAATGAGAAACTCTTTATAAGCTTTTTAATGCGGTCCTCCACAACAGCCGCAGCTTCTTATGTGGACCCTCAGAAACTTTACTGTCCATTCCTGAGTATTTAACATCTGAGATCCACTTTAGATAATGTGGAACTGCCATCTTTACCTTTATGTCAGTAAAATAAAGTATTCTGGCATGTGTTTGCCTTAGTTTTATATGTCGTGGATCATGTATTTATATGTATTTTTTTTTTTGCATGGCAGAACCAGCACAGCTTTGAAACTGACCTTTGAGGTATGTCAGGACATGAGGAGGCACATGGAGATCCTACCAAAGACCGGCTTCATCCAGGCTCAGTCAAGCTTTAGTGCCCAACTGAAGTTCATCCCGAGGTAAGAAAGGACACGCAGAGGATGCAATGATAATGGAATCACTGGAGCAGTGATAATCTTATTTTAGACTAACCTTGTTAAGATTCTGTCAGCCTTTGATGAAAGTGCAAACTGTTTCACCCCAAAGGAAAGTTGTAATTTATTTTGATCCTGACTTACAGTGTTGTGGCATCCCACAAAACTGTTTTTCTGTGGAAAAACCGCTGTAGATTATGTACACTGCACACTTAATATTTTTTTAAAAAGCAGGGGGTAATAGTAAAGCAGAAAGCTATACACTGTTATGCCAGGACAGTTCGTGTTTATTTTAAACTGGCTCTAAGCTTCATTTAACACCATTGGCCAGTCTGTAACATTATTAACCTTTTACTCAACTTAATGTAATGTGAAAACACTGCAAGTTTTCTGCTAGAATACTGCGACCCCTGTCAGGCATTTTTAGTCAAAAACTACAACTGTTAACTTAGCTAACGTATCATATTAGCCTACTGTTGGTGCTAGCTGCTTTGCATAAAATTGCATACATTTTATTACTTAATAATACTTTACCTGTTTAGCTGATCTCCTTCCACTTATGCCTACTGATTAGGGGTTATAGAAAGCTAGATCACTGATTGCTGAAGTGAACAATGTTAACAGTGCTCTCTTGCTGTTTTAGGCTGTGAAGTGGGAAATAAACTACCCAGTTTCCCTCACTCTTTTTTATCGTCTACTATCCATATAGCTTCCATCTGTGCCTCACAATCAGTGGTATAGCGGATTAATTTGCACTACAATTATGAAGTGTAACACTAAACCAGCTCACCATCTCAACCCCCATTTGCCAATTTAAGCCACCTGAGTTAACAACATTTGTGGGGGAAACCATGAGCAAAGTCGGATGGGAAAAGAAGCTGTGATGAGCACTCACTGCATCGATTTTAGACAAAAATTAATGTTAGCTTACTTTTTGTCAAGTAAACACAAAGAGGAAGGTAAAATGATAACCCCCAGAAGCCCCCATAAAGTGCTGTCATGTGACAACTTGTATTTTGTTTCCCTGTGTTGTGATGTCTACTGGCTACAGAAGTCTGTTGTTAAATTGTTACTAGGTTTACTACAACGCTTCTGTGACACAATTCCCTTTTCCAAACAAGCAAACGGTGGAGTTTTACAGAGTTACAAAAGGCAACAATCTGAAGCCTGTCACCAGCCAGCAGGTATAAAAGAGTTTCTACAACACACCTGCCCTCTAATCGCAGGGGCATGAAGCCTTGTGATAATGGTTTCTAATGACTTTGAAGGATGTGGTAATTCTTTCAAGAACAATACAGGCTCTATATTTAGATGGAGAGGCAGGAGCTGAACTGTGGTTTGAATGCCAGGAGAGCGGACAAGGGGACCCCCAGGGCAAATATGAGAGGCGTGCAGTATGTAAAAACTCTGTGTGGGTGTCAGTATTCTTCTGCCCACCCCCTTTTTTTTCCGTTTCACAGTTCAGCAGCTTTGCGTATTGATAACAGAAAAGACATCTGTGTATGCATAAATAAATAACAAGCGGTCATTTTCATTGCAAATGACAAAAGTTAAGGGCATGCAGTGGTCATCGTACAGTAGGGTGACAGTAGAGGAAAGTGGGAAAATGTCAGTAATCTGGCTTAGCGAATCAGCAGAGGTTTTTAATGCGAGGATTAGAGTACAGCTTTACTTGTGCTGCTGCTGAGATGGTGCATCCTTCATGAGCACTAACACAACTACAGCTTCACCCCCTCCCTACTCCCTCTGTATCACACTTCATCACTCCATCTCTCTCTCTCTTTCTGTCTCTCTCTCTCCTGCTTCTGTGGTGTCTTCTCCCACTCGCTCACACATACTTCTCTTTTTCCTGGCCTATCACCTCTGTGCTTAATTATACTTCTTTCTCTTTGGGTTTTTCTCTCTCTCTGTAGTCCTCTGTGTTTCTGTGCTCTTTTACTTCTCCAACTCTAACTCTGCATTTATTCTGCCTCTTTTCGTTAGTATCAAGCTCCTCTCATCCCTCAATGCATTCACGATTCGCCATTGCTTATATGATGGCCCTGATTCTGCTTATATAACCTAAGACACCAGACGCAGATCCCTGTGCTCTGAGTGGCCAACACTGTTTAAACTGCTCTCATAGTGGTAAATCTTGTTCATTTGTAGATTTGACCATCAGTTCTGTCAATTATGAGAACATTAAACTCAGCACATTAAATGCTGAGATGTGAGAACAGACTATTACTAAGTGTAAGTCTGGCATTAAACTGATTTGCTGTATTGCTACATTTTTCAGTCTGACATTGTGTGCATATTATCCTTATTTTGTCTCAGGTAATTATGTGACATTCTGATAGAGAGACTGTAAATTAACAAGATAACATACAGCCTGTTTAGAAACAGTTCTAAAGGCATTTATGTATTTAATGTTTTTGTCAAGGAAAAAGGTATATGATCACAGATAAATACAAAATTAATACACCTTTTACTGAATTCGCACTTGTCATATGTCATTGATAACCAGCAGATTAGCTAATGGTATGTGCATTTCTTTAAGTCTTTACAGCATGACTGAAACCTGACTGCCAACTATATACAAGGCATGTTACATTGTATTTTGTTTTTTGTAGCAAGATTGTGGTGCAGTTGGAAACAGCAGTTCCAACAAAGTGGCATCAAAGTGCTAACAAGGACATGTTTGCTATAATGTGCAAGTGGACTGCAAGTAGTAAGCTGACTGAAGTACAGAAACAGTTTCATTCCAAGTGGCTAAAAAGTGGCTTAAAAAGTCTTAAATCTAATATGTAGAGACTCTAGTTATAATCAGATCAATCAAAAAGCTTAATGAGGTGTTGTGAGACACATTTGGCCACATCTCGTTTTGTTGTAGTGTGAACTGTACTGTGCCATGATGTGTTGCCAACAAGGACATATCAGGAAAAGATCTTATTATAGCAGGACATCTTGGTCTTGTTTTTTCATTCTTGCCCTGTGTCACAAATGCTCTGTGCTGACAATCTCAGCAGTTGGAATATATGTTTATTAACGCTTAGCCCTTACTAAACAAATCTGGAGCTTGACCAGTGACAGATGGACAAAGGGCCCTTTGAACTTTCACTGGAAGTGACGTAGACAGACTGAACACGAATAGTCAGTTGGACAGCTTGGAAACACATGATAGACACAGGTGTAAACAGAGATATGTCTCAGCACCACTTGCGAGCTAAATGCATGAAATACATTTTAAAACTGAGTGTTTAAGGGTTCTGTATGTGCCTTCAAAACACCAGTGAGTTTTATTAAACGATAATCTGGGTTTTTAAAAGATTATCAGGGGTTTATGTCTCTCAAAGACATAAGCCAGGTGTGTAGGTAAGTATGCTCTCAAAAGGTGGCTAAAGCTTTACAAAATAAGATTTGGATTCTCCTTTAAGATACCCCAAGGACCCAAGCAGTGTCTTCCATCCACAGCGGAAACTCACATGATTCCGACTGGGACTGGAAAACAAGTATGTTTCCAGCATGTCATCAAACTGTCCCTGTATGTGTCATCTCTGTCATGGTTGGATTTCGCCTCCCATCTGTTGATTTTTGGTAGGTTTGCTTTTGTGTTATGCAGTGGCGGTGTGTCATTTAAGATGGCATTGCCAATTCCTTCAGCCAGGGACTATCATTGGATTTCCAAATCCTCATTAGAAGCATTGCTTTCACTCACTGTCTCATCCGCGCACACACTCATACACTGTTAAATCTGGATTCACAAATGACTCACAGCTTTCATTCTTTATACAGGTGTTTGCTTCTTGCCTCCCCTCCTCAGGCTTTTGGGAGAGGGTGAGCACATTCTTGCTTCCTGCTCTGAGGGATTGTGCTTAGCCTGCCCACATCATTCAGCATCTCTTCTTGCTTCAGCCCTCGCTGCCTGTCTTCCTCCACCTTTATTTGTCACATAAAGCCCACTCACTCTTTTGCCTCACATTGTTCCATGCGCAGCATAATCCCCTCTGTACAGTACTAAAGCTAATGGTTTACATGTTTGTGACCCCGCTCGATGAAGAGGAAGGCTGCTCGTTTGAATTCGGATGGACGCTGACAGAATCAGAGTGATTGCCATCGCCCAATATTCGGTTCGTTTCTGTTTGGCAGAGGGTTGTTTAGTCTTTTTACTTTGTCATTTACTGCCAGCACAAAAGCCACAATCACGATTGCTTTGAATTTGAGAGTTTCCCTGTCATTTATATATTGTATTATATTGTAACATTTACTGCATTTGTCTTGAAACCTTACACACCACATCGGTATAAGCTGCATTACCATACCATGTGAGCTGGCTCTTTTGGTCCTATATTTAGGCTTCTTCTAAACTCTGTCCCACAGAAAAGGAAAGCACATTCTTAGGTTGTGCCTGTGGAGAATTTCAACCTAACGCATGGAAATCTGTTTCCCTGTTTTTGCTGATGATGGGATCATTTGAACAGGACTACTCGAATTAGTGGTTTTAGGTGTAATCTCTGAAGAGCAGGAAATGGGTCCAACCCTGGCAGTTCCAGCTGATAAAAGGGAGATTACAAGGATGAATTACTGCAGATTAAACTGAATGGTTCTGCCGGCACTTTAACTGCTAGCGCACGACTCTCATCAGAAACTTTCACGCTGCAGTGGGTTTCAAGATAACAAGCAAACAAAATAACAAAGTAACTTATTTTTTTCCTATCATAATATTTTTTTATACTTGATGGTCATTTACTGTAATTCTCGTCGGCCTGTTTTTGCACAGTAAAAAATCCTTAAGCCTCTTTAATCTGTTCTGTAATCCCTTTCATAATCACTTTTTTTTAATGGTGAAGAGAAGCCTGAATACGAGTGCAGACTGAAGAGGAATGTATATATTTTCTATGTGAATACATTATTTTTACTCACAGTAGGCAAAAGGAAGCGCTGGCCTCTAAGCTCATAAAGTCCCCTGAAAAACACAGCCTTCCTTCAGGTTTTTTCCTCCTCACTGTTATAGATTAAAGCTGGTCATTAGAAATACCGCCTGCTGTGTTGAACAGGTTATTACAGTAGTTTCAGTTGAAATACTCTGGTTATTTGCATTGTGGCTCGGTAGTTAGACCAACCATTGGAATTTTACTGCATCTACTAATCTCTGAAGTACCATAAAGGCTATAGAGGAGAATTACTTTTGGACTGTGGATAATCTGGCTGCAGAGAGGAAGAGCGCACAAGTAAATCTGTTTAGGACACTGACAAATCTGAAAGCCTATCCATCGACAAAATTCTCCCGAGCATATGGGCCTGGCGACGCCCCACCAGGCTTTTCCACTCTGCCCTGCCAAGCTAATTCAAGAGTGACTCTCCAGCAGCGATTCTATTAGCAGGCAGAACAAGAGTGCTTCCTTAAATACTCCCTCTGCGCTCATTGGTCAACCTATGCAGGGGAAAAAAAGACCTTGTAATTGCAGAGATTTAATTTTGATGGTTGAGGAGGTGACCTTTGTGGGTTTTGAGTCATGAATGGGGTTGTCGTAGAGCAGTTTCTGGGACATACGAAATACGAACCTTTCCTCGAACTTGAAGCTGACAGATTTGCTGAAGGCGAGATGTAGTTGTAGCGCTTTGAAAAGACACACTAGCATCTGGAGAGCCTTAAAACCAGTGACATTTACAGCATTAGCTCTCAAGCCTTCAACCGGCATTAAGAGTGTAAAGAGGAAAAGACAGGGAGGCAGCTGAAAGGAGAGAAAGGGAGGGAAAGCGAGGAATAGCAGAGAAGAAAAATGAAGGATGTAAGGAGAGGGAGCGAGGAGGTGGTGGGTGGATCTAAGACACAAACAGCATTTGACATTTGACCACTTTTTACATGTTAATGAATTCTGCGTATGTGCATGTATGCAGTTTTTTACTGGTGCTAGCACGAGAGAAGCTCTTGACACTGAGGGATATTGAGGGACTGGAGTTTTACATAAGCCTGTGCATGACTACTGGTCCTCTTTGAATCATACTTACGTCTCCCATCACCATGGCTACAACCTACAGTAGTGTGGAGGCGCGCTCTGCGTCTCTCTTCTGCTTTCCCCGGCGTGCCGATCCTACAGTCGTGGGTTAAAGTAAAGTAATGGGTCTTCAGGGTCTGAATCTTCCTCTTTTTTCTTCACTGGCTTGTGGCTTTTTGACAGATGGCAAATAAAAACGTATCAAACTCACACGCAATTACGTGTTTGTTTTCAGCCTCTTGTTGATGTCTTTGCTCATGAACATGAAGATGAAGCTGTTTTCAGGACAAATTGCGACTTCCTCACGCCTCCCTTTTTGCTTTCTCACAGACGCTCCCTGTCCAAAGATGCTAAGAAGTTTTTTGACAGTGACACCGGAGTCCTTGAGGTTCCAATGACAGTGCAAGTAGCAGGCCAGGTTTGTGCCATGTTACACACTATACACATATGCTGCAGATAAAAGCGTTGTGATCCTGAAAACACTGAGCTTGAATATGTAGTGCAGTGCTAGTGTCCTACTTTGTCCTAAGCAGAAGCGCAGCTAGTGAAGGTTGTAACCTATTTTGCTTGTAACAAGCTAAAATTATCTCCCGCCCCCAAGGCCCAGTTATTCCATGGACACTAATAAGCCAAGCATAAAGGTTAGCTCATATAGTTTTGCTGAAACTGCAGTACGACAGAAATGGTAAAACAGGGTTCAGATGAATTTGTTATTCCCTTCTTTTATCATGGAGTACCTGTTGTGTGCAAAATTTCACTACCTTACAATCTCTTGCCCAATAACCAAAGCAGTTGTCATCTTTCTTGATTTATATATAGAACAATACGCATGCTGATGTAGGCCCCAAGAGAAGTACTCTGATGCTTTAGGTCAGAGGTGTCAAACATAAGGCACAGCAGCCCTAATTGGCCCAGCAAAGGCTACGTCCACACTAATGCATTTTCGTTTGAAAAGCATTTTGTCTACGTTTTGTCCTCCTGCTCACACTGAGACGGAGTTTCTGGTCAGGGAAAACGGAGCGTTTTTGGAAACGCTCTCCAAAACTCATACATTTGGAAACGCAGCGTTTTGGCGTAGTGTGGACGGCCAAACCGGAGACATTCCAAAACGATGACATATGTTAGTCATATGATGCAGTCATGTGACCACTTCAACCAAGATGGTCAGACTGCATCGTAAAGTAAATAAACAACAGATGGTAATGACGCAGGTCGACTCGTTTAATGTTTCACGCATGCGCGGTACAATAACGTAATCGTATCTGGCCTTTTTAATGTGGACGCACAACAACGGTAAAAACGAGTCAAAAAGCTAGTGTGGACGCAGAGCGTTTCCAGACAAAAGCTCAGTTTCCAAAACTAGTGTGGACGTGGCCCAAGAATCAAGTCCAGCCCATTGCAGTGCTTTCAACTGTATATTGATTAGTTTTTCAACTTTTTCTGCTATTGACATATATCATATGGTAAGTCATACAAAAACACTGTAATTAAGTGACAGTTAAATAAGTCAGAGACAGAAAAGTTTTATCACTATCTAACAGAGGCATTTCTACATTTTATGGTGATTTCAGAGTTTTTTGGTATTGAACTTAGTCAGGGCAACAACATGCCAGTGCTTTTTCTGTCATTTTAAATATTTTTTTCTTACAATTTAAGAGTCATGCTGACAGATTTCTTTATTATGATTCAACATACTGAGACATGGATCTCAAACTTGAGCACTGCTGGCCCTGTCATCTCATTGGAGGGCCACTTCAGTGATCAAGTAGTAGAAACAAACACGAATACGCCCACAATTATTTCTAAAAATGTACTGTTTTGTTTGTTTGTTTGCTTTTTAAATATTGCATAACAAGACAAAACTGGAAACATGAATGCATTTTTTTTCCCTCACTCCTAACCAACTGAAGTCTTTCATTGAACTACCAAATAAACAAATTGGTACTCTCTTTCTGGCCAGACACATGGCAGCACTAATTAGTAATTACAGTAATTTAGTTCGTATTTAACAAAATAAAAATGCTAACACAGCCAATCACTCAACATGTTTATGATGTCTGCTCTCTGTCTGCATATTAGCTTCCTGTTAAATACGTTTTTGCTTTTTAAAGAACCCTAACTCTATTTTAACATTGCACTCAACAACAAACAAATCGTC
Source organism: Hemichromis elongatus (assembly GCA_015108515.1). Taxonomy (NCBI): domain Eukaryota; kingdom Metazoa; phylum Chordata; class Actinopteri; order Cichliformes; family Cichlidae; genus Hemichromis; species Hemichromis elongatus. Next base: position 29,893 of record VUQR01020426.1, read on the forward strand.
CCTGACAAAAAAAAACTTCAAGGGCCAAATTGCATTAGATTTCTTCATGTCAATATACAGACCACAAGTAGGGGTGACGTGGGCCGCAAGTGGCCCCCGGGCCGTGAGTTTGACACTCCTGTACTAAGATATTCATGAGCCACAGTGATGCTCGCTATAGAGAAGATGCCAACATCTTGTTTATTGCTTGCTTTTCATTACTTAGCATGATGCAGAAGTGAGACTCGGGTGTCTCTGATGTTGATTTTAAAATCACTAATAGATTAACGCTTAAATTTAACATTATATATTTATAATAATGCAGCAACTATTTATAAGATATAAGTGGAAATTCTGGTCTATTCCTCTCAAGATGAAATGATACTGCAGCTGAATTCCTTCAAATCATCAGAGACAGTGTTTATTAAAAACACAGAGCAGCTGCTTAGACATTCGTGCTGTGCTTTTGCCAGCTTTTTTTTTTTTTTTGAGTAAATCTAAATCTGGACAGTCTTCTTGCCAAATTGTCACCTTCCTCTATCTTCTCAGCCAGCCACTATTCACTGACTTTACTGGGACGTGGAGAGGAGAGGGCTGGGGGATGGGGCATGGAAGGGATGTAGCTCTGATGAGAAGCCAAAGAGCGGGCCAGGATGTTCCTGTGATGCACCAAAGCTGTTGCCCCCAGCCCCTAGTCCTGAGCTCCTGGCATTGGACCATGAAAACACACACACATTCATACATACACCAACTGGTCACCAGACATAACAGCAGCCTGGAAATCAATGGTGCAGTAAACAAGCTCATCTGCTTTATACTGCTGGGGAAAGAAATTCCAAAACCTGTAAAAATTTAACAAAATTGTATCTTGCAATTCAGTTCACATGACGTGAACTTGAAGGCCGTCGTGGAATAACGCTGATGATAATGTCGTTGTCTACAAACCAAACTAGCTCCAAAACATGGTCTCCTGCATGGAGGAGCTCCAAACTCATACACGTTGATTTGTTCACAAAAACGTGACACCAAATTTTATTTTGTTGATCTCAAACACATCATCCTGCCTCCATGAATACTCATTGGAGCATGAAATGTGCATTAATCCTCTGCTTAAAATAGTCTCGAACAAATGTTCTGTTTTACTCCTGCTTGAGAAATATTTGCTGTAAAAGCTACAGAGCTCAGCTGTTCAACGAAAGAGAAATAAAGACATGACCAGACCTCAAACATTTTAGACTAGGACTAACTAATTGTAAAAAATGTACTAAGTTGGTGCTTTGTAAAGCTGAGTCTGAGCCACAGCCCTGTTTTGGATTGCACACACACACACACACACACATGCATTTCTATCCGTGCTGGGTGATGAAAGATGACCGCATGCACAAAAATTGCTTGATTCCAGCCATGACTGATGTAAAACATTATTTATGATTCTTTAGATAATTCAACTGCAACTTTTAATCTCTCTTTGTAAATTAAAGAAACATCATTTTTTAATACACACAGGTTTTTGACTCAGACTGTGAAAATGCATAATTAAGATTTAAAAAGTGATACCAGAACAGTTTTCAGGACAGCCGGTGGCGTTGTATTATATAAGCCAAACCTTTTCTGAGGTAAGGTTTGCGTTATTATGATAAAGTGGAATTCAAAGAAAGTGCATGTTGTACTTGTAAAAAAAAGAAAAATAGCTTTCCCTTCCCTGAGATTTATAAAGATGATTGACTCAAGAACAAAAAAAATGAGCAATGATGTGTAAAGATGCTTCGTGTTTGTGCAGGTGCAGCCTGCCCATTTCACGGTCCACGCCATTGTGACCTCCTCAGACCTGCAGTTTGACCGCAGCGAGGTGGACTTTGGCTACTGTTCCATTTACCAGTCAGTCAAGAGCAGCATTCGCCTCACCAATCTGTCCCTCTTACCCCAAGACTTTGGCTTCTTGGGTGTGCCTGAGGTACTGCCTGAATGATGTGAAAACCTTGTCCTCTATTAAGGGTTAATGTGTTTGTGAGGTAGAGTTGCATGGATCCAGATACAAGCATTGCTGTCTTTGTAGATAAGTTATGTCTATAAAAGAATCATATTTAGTCTACATACCATTTTCACTGTTTGTTCCATTCCACAGAGTTCCTCCTATTATTAAAATGTGTTATGCTTGCATAAACAGTAACTTTATATAGCTCTTATAGTGTAAAGAGAGTGAACAGTAAACAGAGAGGCTGTTATCCTACATTGTTTCCTTATAATCCCCCGTGCTTAAGTAGACAATGTGCATCCTGTGTGTGGATTGGCAGATTCTGCCACCACCAGTAAAAGCTACAAAAGACAGAGGGATAGTTACTTAATGTATATGCAATAAATGGCTACAGCAACCAGAACCAGCATCAGAGTCTATGTAAGATTTCATGAAAACATCCCAAGTTATAACTTGAAAGCCTTTGTTTTTTCTCTAAATCAAGTTTATTGAAATTCAGCCCAATGATGGATTTGGTACTCTGCTCCCACAAGAAACCCTGGAGTTTGATCTGATTTTTAGTGCCAAAACTGCCAAAGACTACCGTTTTCATCTCAGCTGCAAGTCTGGAATTAACAGGTTAGTTTTAAATCTGACACTGTGTGTAAGTGAAGGACATTTACTCTTTAGGGCATCATTTGTCTGCTTATACATTCAGTCTTTTGTACTTATCTGTTGATAGGACATTTTAATCAGTGCCATTACTGAATGTTGTCATCCTGTTTATTCAGTTAAACCCAATACCTACTGATCCGTAGCAAAACCATTCATTTTGTCATCAGAGATTTTCTGCTGTCTTGTCGAGCAGTGGGTGTCCACCCACCACTGGAGCTCTCCCATTTTCTGGTTCAGTTTGGTGCCACAGCAGTTGGTGACCAGTCCACTGCCATGCTGTTCCTGAGCAACCATCAAACGGGCCGTGACCAAAATAGGCAACCTGCCTCTCTGGGGGTCAAGGCGCCTGTAATGCCCCGTTTGTTCTCCTTCACCCTGCCAGAGGACTCGGACATCAGCATCAGTCCGTCTGCAGGACGCCTTCTTCCTGGAGAGGTGCAGAATAACACGTCTTATTAAGTTTACACTTATGTTAAAGGGCCAGACCACCAGTTTTATACATAGAAGGTTGCTAATGTGAAGAAGACTTCAGTTTTCTAGCAGTCAGACAGTCGTTTTACAGTTTTGAGTTTGCTGAAACTACTTATTAACCAAATAATTTCAAGCTGTAATATCTGTAAAATACTACAATGTGGGCCATCTGTTGTTTTTACTGATCACTTAAGAGTACACGTCATCCATTTAGACTGTTCTCTTTTTTTTCTTTTTTTTGGGGGGATTTTTTATATTTTGCACACCAATATCTCACATTAGTCCCCAAAACAGATTAATCTCCTTCTGAATGCATTTATAAAGCTAAATGGACAAAACAGTGTGACCTCTGTTTGTTTTTATAAAGAAATTAAACATAAGAGACAGCGGATAGTTTTTACTTACTATATCTTGGCTGAAAATGATCTGAATAAGCAGAGAGCTAAGAAACCAGACAGCCATCGGTGCTCAGAGGACTTTGTAAGTGTAATGATGCTCTCTGCTGGACACCTGATGGAAGTGAACAAGCACTTTTTTGCACTATTTATAGATATAAATGGGGGAAAAAAGCTCAATGAAAATCACTTCTATTGGTTCTGACAGTCTAATTTTAAGTCTTATTTTCCAGATGACCACTTACCTCCAGACTCCAGTATTTTTTTATTTAAACTTTATTTTCCAAGCAAGATATTAAGAATAATATATTTACACTGACAACTTAACAATTGCTAGAAGGCACAAAGATCCAGGGTAATATATCCAGGAGATAGTCTGAAATAGGAAAAAGCAGGATTGTCAACCTCGGTCCGCTTGAACTGTTACAAACCAGCAACCCCAAAACAGGACACTGCTGAAAGCTAATTTCAACCTTTATATGAAGCAGCGGTTTGAAGTTAAAAAGTGATATGATGTAAGAACACTGTAATGTGAAAGAAATACACAGAAATATCCTGTGTTATCCTCTAAATCTGAGCAATTTCAGACATATTACCGTCTGTCCTCTACCCCAGAGATGTCTTGTCCAGGTAACGTTCAAACCCAGACTATTGGACCAGGAGATCAAAGAAGAGGCGCTGCGTCGTCTTCATCGAGCCAAGTTGCTCTATGAGAGTGAAGTGGAGGGAAACAGACTCGCTGAACAGGAGGTACAGCTTCACACCCACCTTCCCACTCCAGCCACCATCCGCTAGTGCCAGGGTTTTTTACTGTGAACACATCTTAAGTGACTAAATGGTTTGTTTGTTTTTTACTTTCATAATCATACAGAACATTTATTTTTACAAGATGTAGTCCCTTCAGTCATCTACCTTTGTATGAACCCATCACTCATGTTCATGTGCATTGTAAGGCAAAACCGGAGACCCCACTGGACACTAGTAAGGAGAAAAAGGCGTCTGTGAATCCAAAACACAGCAAGGTGTCCAATGGAGCAAAGACAGAAGAACAAAGTGAATCACCAGATCCTGCCAACATAGTACCAGGGTAGGTTTCTACAGATTATTTACTTAATCTAATCAAACGGATCCAGTTTGCTGGACTGCAAATAAAAATTATATTTTTATTTGAGAAATGCTTCTCTAATTGCACTTTTGTTTTCAAGGGCTAAATCTAATGAATACCTTGTGAGATCCAACAACACTGGAATATCAACTCCTTACAAACCTTTTTTTTTCTTTTTTCTTCTTATTCCAGTGACTGATTTCAGGAGCATTCCCATTTTTTTTCATTCGCAGTGATCACAAAATACAGTAATTTACAAAATTCTTTAACTGCACTTTTCCTTCCAAGGAGCCAGAATTTCTTGTAATTTTTTAAAGTAGACTTGAACCGTAGTTCTCCAGGCGTTATGGAGGTCTCTCAAACGTTGTCTTCTAACTTTGGCTGTTTTTTTTCACTTATTTTCTGTCCAGTCCAAAGGAATGCATTTGTGTTTGTTAAGCCGTTTAACGTTGACTTATGAACCATTCAAGCATAAAAAAGGTACTGAACATAACGGACAAACCATTGTTGTGTCTACACAAAGGACTAGTTTTAAATTGTAACTTTTGGTACATTGTTACTAACAGCAACGCATCATTTTTTTCCCCATTTCTGTTGCTGAACCTGTAAAAAAAATAAGCCAAAGATAACACAGTTTGCCAAACATAAAAGTGTGTTCTTGCATCAACAAGGTCCAAAAGATCTCCATATCTTTACTTCATTTATGTTGTGTACTTAAAAAATTTGAGGAAATTGAATAGCTGGAGGGAAACATCTGTAAGTTGTGTCCTTAAGAAATAAGGGAAAAAATTCATTAAAGACCTGACACAGGACTTGAGAGATGCATCTGGCCCTTCAGCTGGTTCCTCTACTGTTCAACAAAACCTCATCAGAAATGGCCTCAGTGGAAGGGCAGCAGTTAAGATGTCATCTATATAAGGGAGGGAAACAGAGAGAATATTTTAAGGTATTCCAAGTTACACAAGAACTGCACTGAGAATCAGGGACAACGGATCATATGGAGTGATGAATCCAAATTTAAAATTTTTGGTTCAAATAATCATCAGTATGTATGAAGGACAACAGGAGAGCAGTACAACAGTGAGTGTCTACAGCCATCTGTGAAACACAGTGGAGGCTCCATCATGGTTTGGGTGCTGCATTTTAGTCTGTGACGTATGAGATCTTGTCACTCACTGCCAATGCAGTGAATGCATACATAGATAGAAAAACACACAGTATAACACTATCAGTCATGGATTGGCCTCCCCAGAGCCTGGACCGCACCATTATCGAAGCAGTGAAATGATTTTGACAGAGAACAGAATTAAAAGCAAACATCCGATGAAGAGCTTTGAATCTCCTTCAAGCCTTGAGAACTATTCCTGAAGATACTTACAGTACAAGGTTTCCTAAGAGAGTTCAATATGTGTTTAAAAATAAAGGTGCTCATACCAAGTATTGACTTTAAGTTTTTTTGGAATTGTACAAAAATGTTGATTTATTTACTGTATTTACATTTATGCTTCCATGTTAGTCGCTGCATAGTTCCGATTTTCCTGCCAAAACATGAAGAACTGGGATGTAGATTAGACTTTTAAACAGTAGAATGATCTTAAAGAAAGCTGGAAAGATTTGATGAAGTATTTCTTTGTGCTAGCGAAAAGTTTTTTTTATATATTTAATTGTTACTCTTTTCCTTTAAGGTCGAGTTGGTATGAGGAGGCCAAGGCCTCTCTGCTATACTCCTTCAGGGAACGTCATAGAGAGTACACCATTCCCTGCTTTGTGTCAGATGGAGACCCTCCAGAGGAAGACAAACTGGTCCAGCCGGCATGGAGGTCAATAATCAGCTTCCATATAGATGTGTACAGCACACTGTAGGCCCTGTCATGTTAGATTATTGTCATGAAGAGGTGGGCAGATCCATCCAAATATCAATATCAGATTGATGCTAGAGTAATAGGATCGTTTCTGGTTTATGTGTTGTATTTTGAAACCTAGTTTCAAAATGCATTAAAGTGTTTAAAGCTTTGTTTATTTGTATTAACCATTTATTGTGGAAAGTTAAAAATGGTTTAGTGGTCATTAAATTATGTTCAGAATTTGCAGATTGAGATGATTGCTCTCATAAATCATCACACACTGGTCTCCACTATATAACTTGCCTTTATAGGTTAAAAGTATATTTACTTGGTATTAGATTGATACCTAAATATGCACTAGTTTTTAGTCATTGATAAAAAGGAAAATAAATCTTATACTCTGTAATACATTCAAAACCTATAAACCCTTAGCAGCCCTGTTAGGATACAGGTTTAATGTGGCTTTTTAATACAAAAACTTCAGGCAGGCCACAAAGTCACGCTGAGCTGATAACTTTCTATATATAACTGACTATTGCATATATGTCACGGCTGCCGGAGCGAGCTGTGAGGTGTTGTGGAAAAGGACCCAAGATGCAGGCAAGAGGTTGATGAGGGGAGTGACGTTTTATTTACAAGTGACAACAACAGGCAAGACGGGTGGAGAGTAAACTAAGACCTAAACTGGGGGAAGCTAAAGAGCAAACTAAAACAATACTAAACAGCATAGAGGACAGAGAGACGCAGGTAACAAAGACCATGAACCGCAGAGTTAACAGTGATAAACAGACAATCCGACAACGAGCACACACCGACACCCACTATAAATACACACACGGGGTAATCGGGTAATGACACACAGGAGGGTAGCACAGCTGATTCTAATTCACACATGACGAGACAAGGGAACAAGCAGACACGCTACACCGGAACTTTCAAAGTAAAACAGGAAAACACATACGCACAGACATGAGTTTGACGCAGGACATCACCACAGGGAGGGGACACACACAGGCAGACAGAGGGAGCACAGAACCAAAAGCCTCAGAACTAATGTCAAACTCAAATGTGCGAACAGAATAAACTAGCGTACAATAGCAGGATAATGGAAACACAAAACGCTGGGTCAACGACCCAGCACCATGACAATATAGAGAACACTTTTTTAGCTGCTTTATCCTGCCCACAGTAACCAACGTCAACACCAGCCCCCTCATTTTATAGTGTCTAAATTTGTCAAATTTGTTGTGACTTCTTTTTTGTGTTGTGGGGGTTTGTCTCCTGCAGCCCGACTACTAAATAAACAACCATAACAACAGTTAGGTTCCCAGTTTACCTGTGTTTCTTCCATTTTCTGAGCTGTGGAGCATTTACCACTTTTTCTTATTATGCAGAAAAGTGTGAATAACTAAACACCTTTAGAGTTTTCATAGTCTATTAAGGGAGCATGTATGTCCAGGAAATAGATCTCTTCTTGTAATAATTATATTACAAGAAGGTATTCAGCTTCTGTGGTGAAGATTATATTACACTTCTACATCTCTTAAGTCATTTAAACCTCACTTTAATTTTTAAAAAAAACAACAATATTTATGGACCTGTATTCATCAGCTGCCAAATCTTTGCTCGTTGCTGCCTCAAAGAAAGTAAAGCAGGGAGTCAGAGCAATCAAACAGGATCATTTTCATGGCCATCATGTCTTTTACCTCCTCAGTCCCTTCAATACGCTCTACTTGAAGCTTCAGTGTCCTGCTGTACATCCCCCTCTAGTGGTGATATCCAACACTGGCTGCAATATCATAGACTTCCATCAGGTGACAGTGGGTGAGTCGTTTATAAACTATGTATAGTTTCATTAAAAACGCCTAAATCGTGCTGGATTTGTATTCTTATCTACCTTGTTGTATTTGTGTCTTCCATTTGTAGGAGACAGAGTGGTTAAAAGGTTTACAGTTCAGAACATTTCACAGGAGTCTTTGGCCGTATCCTTTTTACTTTTTGTCTTTTTTTACAAAAACTATTGATTACCTTGCTGGAAGTTGTAAACATCCATGATACTCTTGATATTCATGATATATATGTCATATGTATATGTTTTTCCCCCTTTTCTAAATTTATCTGTGCAAAGGATTTTCCGTAATTTGTATCATGTGCATACTGTGTCATCTTATACGGAGCAGAATTCAGATATTTGGTGTTGAAGTTTCATTTTGACTTCAGGACTAAATAACTGTGTGCATGAGAGAGTCAGGTCACCCAGATTAACCAAGAAAATTTGTCTATCTCCAGAAGAATTTTTCATTACAGACAGTTGGTGATTTGAGATATCAATATCTGGAGAAAGATGCATGTCATGGCCCATCTCTTAAACCCTGAGACCCCTACCCATGGTATCGCACTGATTACAAGATTTATAGACTTTGCTTGAGACAAAACTATAGTGTGCACTGTGACATTTGTCAAAAGCATCCCAAATGAAATTCTGTTCACCATCATTGGATGGAAGCAGGCTGTTGGTGTGTCTCTGGGGTTAAAGATGCTAATTATTAATCTCAACATCCACAGTTCAAGTCTGGCTTTGGGGCTTTTGTTTCACATCATTTCCTGTCTTGGTTTCTGCTTTCAACTAATCCTAAAAAAACTCTGAAAAACTATGCAAAAATCTGTTAAAATTAAAATTCAATCAGGGATGATTGTATGTAAACAACAACAAGTTGAAGAAAAAGATGATATTTGTTCAAATGGATCACCACCGATAGCACCGATTATGTGACTACTTCACCAAAAACACTATACTGTGAAACCTGAAGTTAATCCATCATCTCAGATGTACCTGGACATTTAATCCAGTTCACCTTACGAATGGCATATCTCTTTACATGGTTTACTTTCATGTCCACACATCAAAGATTACGAAAAACAAACATGAGTGCACTGCTTCTACTACTATAATATTCACCGTAGCTTTTCTTTAACCCTTTCTAAGCTGAGCTCATCGGTGTTGGACGTGTATGGTCCCTTTTCCCTGCTCAGTGCTCTCAGATCCATAAGACCTGGAGAAAAACACACTCTGATTCTGGCCTTCACTCCAACTTTGGAAAAAAGGGTGGTTAAACTGTGTAATTTGATGTAATTACAGTAATGATATAATTTCATTTTGTTTTTTTGTTATGAGTGACAAGCCAAACATCTCTGTTAATACACTGAGTCTTCTTTGTACCTGTTTATGTCAAATTAATCAAATATAATGATGAACAACCTCATCTAACCTGCACTATTCTAGTACTGTGACACACTGGAGGTGCAATGCCAGAAAATGACCCTGGAAATGACTCTGCTCGGGGAGGGAATAGTCTCTGCTGTCACCTCCTCCCACACTGGAGGTGTTCTTGACTTTGGCTATGTGCTGGAGAAGGAGATTGCCTCACAAGTCGTGACGGTGTGTGAAGGTTAATACGAACAAAACCCAAAAACCCAACCAAAAACAGTCGTTGGTTACTTTTGAATACTTATTTCTCTGTGGAGTGTGAAAACTCACTTGGTTAACTTGTGGAATGAGTAAAAATGGTGTTAACCATAGTCAGGATCACAACTCTGAGCCATATAAAAACACTCACAGCTAAAGTTGAAGCTAAAAATGTGTTGGGTGTTTTCTATTTCTCTATCAAATTAGTCGTTTCATATAGATCTCTCCTTAACCCTCCTCCTCTACCTCCTTTTTCTCCTGGTCTCCCATCCCTACTTTGCACTTCACTCACTCTCAGATTGTTCCCATATTTCTTGGATTATTTTTTTTTCATCATCACGTCACCGTTTAGAATAACAAATGCAGCACTATGCAAGATATTTTTAGACTACAGAGCAATGAGGAAAAAACAGCCTCGGCCGCTGGGATTAAATCTCGTTCTCCCTGCAGTTGCAGAACAGCTCGGCGGTGGCAGTGGGCTTCAGGGTGATGCTCGCTAGCCTCTGTCCCTTCAGACCCCAGGGCGGAGCTGACCGAGTGGCCTTTGTGCTAGACAGATATGCAAACTCCCATGTCCACCCTGCTGTGGGTAAGATTTGTTTGGAGCTCCAGAAGTGAAAACAGATTCCAGCCTGTATTTTTTTTTTTTTTTAATTTATTTATTTTTTTTATTTTCAGTCACAGCAAGATGTCAACGACAAAACTTTGAATATACAATAGTTTGCTGTTCAGTTTTTGCCATATCCAGCTTGTATTTTTAACACTCTGTCCGTATTTTACTGCTCATGTAGATGTGAATTTATTTGACTTCACATACTACTAAACTTGACCTGAACTTTAATACAGTATTACCTACTAGAAGTATTGTATAGTAGAGCAGAAGTGTGCACCAAAATTTTAAGAGTACTTTCTTTGCCCAATAGTTTAGATTTCCACTGATTTTCATAAATTAATCCTGGTCGTTTTTGCATAATTCCACTGACAGACACATGAAACTGGAATAATGCTGTAAATATCAGAATATTTGCATTAAAAAAACAGTAGGGTAATGTGCTCCAATAGTTCAAGTTTTTCATACTGACCAAGCAAGGTGTTTTCTGACTCATGCAGCGACTCAGAACTACAGTGGGCTGAGTGTGTTCAGTGTGGTGCCAGTAGAGGGCAGCATTCCTCCAGGGCAGAGCCAAGAATTCACGGTCACCTTTCAGCCTGACCACCCATCTGTCAACTACTCTGACAAACTCACCATAGAGCTCATGAATAAGGTCAGAGGGGCGCACACATGTACAGATTTACACTCACGTTCAGCTGTGAAAGCATGCGTGCTCTCAACCCGTCCTTGTCCTCAATCACTGCTTATAAAAACTGATCGCATGGCCAAGGCTAAAACACTGTTCCTAATGCATTCTCGTTATTTAGATGTCCTTAGTGCAGCCTGGACGTCCTCTCTGTACTTTGGTCTTGACAATATAACAACCTTAACCCTGTGCCATTTCTGTCTCCCAGAGTAAAGTGTGTGTGATGGAGCTGAAGGGTGCAGCCTCTTCACATAGCATGTATCTGTGTGGCGGAGACCCGCTGACAGTGCCCGTTGAATCCCTCCTCCCCTCAGTCATAACCAGTGAACCTCAGCTCACAGGTGGCATGCAAACAGTTGGTTTAAAATACATTCAATTCCACTGTTTTCTCTCTAATATTCTCTTGATTACTGGGAAAATCTTACACTGACACTGTAAAGATGACTAATATATTGCAGAGACTTTCTGTGATTTATGCATGCAAGGCCAGTGTATGTGATGAAGTAATTTATGCTAATCAGAGCTTGCTGACAGCCCGTGTGCTTGTCACTAGCAGTCACATCGTATTTTACCACCAAATCCACGTGTGAAATAGTCACACTTCCTCATTGAGATTATAGTAAACTGTAATGAATCCAAGAGGTGTTGGTGCATTCACATGCTGCTCCGAACGCCTCTCGCTGACACTGAGCAAAAATACACTTGATGAAATATGCCTATTCTAAATGTCTTAATTAAGAAAGTGGCAATTTACTACGGTGTAATTTACACAGTTTCATCATTTCCAGCTGTGCTTTTAAATAATTTTCACACATATGCTATTTGTTTTCTTTCTTCTTTTTTTTTTACTTTTTAAAGAGTGCAACAAGTTTTGAAACTTACATTTTGTCATCTTTCTGTACAGCAGAAATGCAGTATGTGCCAAAAGTGTGTGAACTTGCAGTCTGGTTTCTTAGCTTTTTGCATATTTGGCACACTCAAATGTCCCAGATCATCAAACCTTTTTTAGCATGTCAAAGAAACCCGACTAAATACAAAATACAGTTTTTAAACAGTGATTTAAATTTTTAGGGAAATGTTTTATCCAATCCCACCTGGCCTTATGTAAAAAAATTTTTTAAAAAAAGTAATTGCCCCCTAAACTAATAACTGGTTGTGCCACCTTTGGCAGCAAGAACTGCAATCACGTATTTGTGACAACTGATAATGTATCCCCTCACATCACTGTGGAGAAACTTTTATTTGAGGGTTTTCCAGCATTTAAGTTCATACCAAAGCACTACAATCTGATTTTAGTCCAGATATGAGTAGGCCACTTCAGAACCTTAATTTTGTTTAGTTTTTTAACCACCCAGAGGGGATTCAAGACAGAGAAGTTTGTGGGTTAATTCTCCCTGATGGTTGTGCGATCAATAAAGATATGTAAGAAAATGCCTGTAGTTAAAGAGCTAACGCCTCCAAAATGTCTCTCTGCAGCAGAGTCAGAGGTGACGGAGAGCCCCACCATTCCTTTGTTGGTGACCTTAAAGGCAAGGTGTAGCTCAGGTGACATCACACCTGCAGTCAGGGAGCTGCAAGTGGGCTGCATCCACTCCACACAGACCAGTAAGAAGGTAACATGTTGATGTTCAAGTATCCTGAAACTCTCAGAAACAAAACCGACCGCTGCCACAGGTTTCATTGTTTAAAGCAGGGATTGGAATTACATTAGCACAGCATTCGGTATCATGATTTAAAGAGAAATGTCTGTTTTTATCAGGGTGGTGAGTTTTACTGGGATAATGTGGCATCCCTGCAGCAGCAGGGCTTTAATGTGGAGCCGAGCAAAGGCAACGTGGACTCAGGCCAGCGACACACCATCACGATCACATGGACACCCCACACTGGATACAAAGTAAGGAAGTGCTGATTTATGCCTTTGGTTGTCTTTGGTGATCTGTTCTGCTGTTGATCACTAAAAAAAAGTAAAGTAATAAAAGCTCCCTTTTATGGAACTCAATAAGTAGTTGAATAGTGCATCAAAGTTCAAAGCATGGTTGTGAAAAATGTGGATGGAAAAAAGCATATATTGTTGGTTGCAGCATGAGAAAACATTGTTATTTTAGACTTTCAGCAGAATTAGGCTTAAAACGTCTTCCTGTGTGAAACACAACACATATATACATGTATGTATGTACTGTCTGAGAACACGTGTACACATGTGTGTTTCAGCCTTATGAAGTGGTGCAGATGTGCGTGCCTCTCACTTTAAAGGGCGACAGGATGAATGTTTACAGAGTCACCCTGATGGCTTTGGTCTCCACGACCGCCGATTGACCTCTAAAGGACTTGGATGAAGGCCGGCAGGAATTTTGCTCACACATACTCTGACTAACCACAAATAGTCATCATATTCTGTGTGTGTGCAGAGCCAGCATTAACAAATAAAGAGATATTTAAAATGTTTTGTCTGAACATTAATTTGAGCCATTTCATTTTGCATTGAAATGGATGTAGAGGACTTTCATGAACCAGTACTGAATAGATTGTTGAAATTTCCACATTCAAATTTTGTCATCATGTTAGAAAATAAAAACACAGTTCTCTGGGTTTCTGTTAAAATTTTGATTTAAGTTCCAAAAAATCTAATGTCTAATAAAATAAAGACATAAAAAAGAAAAGTACAAACGTACAAGGTTTTACATATTAGGGCATATTAACAATCATGTATAATGTAAATACTAACAGCAGATGACACATTGCACTTCACACATTACACACATTGTCATTATTTATTTAACAAAAATGAAGCTTGAATGAAAAAGCAGTGCGTGAACAACAACGTACATCCTTACTACTTCTGCAGGAATTAAGAGGGGAAGCAGCCAAATCCTGTGATATGATTAACTGATGAATAATCAGCAAGTGTGAGCACCTCTATTAAAACAGAGGTCTTGGCAGTTTGCTACTCTGGAGCACAGTGACGTGCGGTGAGGTTCATGGCTGGTGAGGCACTGACGTCATCACAGTCAGATTTACAAACATATGAACCCTACAGAGTAGCTTATTCACCATTTCATTGGCAACAGTTAACGTGTTTTCTTTACAATTTCATATCAGCATTCTTTACATATACAAACTAGCATAGAGAAAAAATAACTTAAAAAAACGTTATCGTCATACCTTTACTTATAAATGAAGTCCTGCTTCGATTGAAAGTCCAGTTTAGAAAATTCTTTCAGTTTAGATATGTAATCTTCCATTTTGAAAATAAGGCCAAGCAACAGGAAAAAATAACTGGATGGCTGCACTTCACTTGCTAACTGTTTACTGCTGTCACAGTGACAGCTGCAGAATAATAGAATTAGTGACAGTGTCACTAATAAGAATCCCTGGGATCACCAGCGCTCCCTGCCATGAGGCAGGGGAAATGCGTGCCTCGCCTAGTGCGTCTCTTCGCAGCAGTTTTATGATCGCTCAGCACAAGAATACACAGTTGTTG
>VUQR01020433.1:0-16775 GCA_015108515.1 Hemichromis elongatus
TAAAATAGACCACTACGGCAAGGCAGGATGGTCCATTTGGTAGAGTAAATCCGTTGAGCATCTTTCTTCGCCTTTAGATAATAATCCTAAGGGCAAAAGAGCCAAACGGGACAGGCAAAAAAAAAAAAAAAAAAAAAAAAAAAGCATCACCAGCCGCTCTCACTACCACTGTGCTATCCTAACACATCTCCTGTTTGACTGCAGTGAATTCATGCTCTTCTGTGATTATTCCAGTTCCCGTTTCCTTCCCATCAGCTTACAGCGCTCTGCCCAGTCGTCTGTGACATCAACAAGCCACTTTCTCTGAGGTAATGGCTGCTCCCTGGATATTTGCTTCATTTTGGACAATTCTCTGTAAAACAGAGACCAGCAACCCCTCAAATCACTTCCATTCCTCACACTGAGCTGCTGGTATTTACTTTAATGAGTTGGACTGGTGTACCTAATAAAGTGTCGGGGGCTGGTAGTTTCAGTAAATTTGGCCCATGTGGTGTTCTGCAGGATAAAGCATAAGCAGCAGAGAAGGTTGGTTGAGGAGTGACAGACCGCTCCACATCCTGTTTGACAGCGTCACAGTGCCACCTGGTGGACGACAGCCTGAGCTCATCATTCTCACACTCGTCAAGTCGAAGAGTTTAAAAACCTTTATTGGAAAACATGTAGCAGCATTTCATTAAAAAATTAAATCATGTAGAGACATGTTTGGGATAAAAAGTTCAAAGTTCAGTACAATCAACATTTAGCTTTTGAAGCCCGGCTGGTTCACCTGTCCATGGAGGTAGCCAAGCTACTGGTCCCCAAGCAGAACATGGACACACACGGCCCACTAAAAAGGAAAACACACACACACACACACACCGTCATGCTCAGCCCACTTTATAGCAGCATGTAGAGCCAAACACGACCCTAGAAACAGTTTTTGGGCAAATGAGGCCACTAACAGATTTACACACACACACACACAGTCCATTAAAGGTCTCCACAGTTTGGCCTCTGCATAGAAAATAAAAGGTGTGGTTGGACTAGATGTGAGCATTCAGCAGCACAACTGATAAAAAGCATGAAAACAGCAAGTCCCCTCTGCTCGCGCTCAGACCGGAGCTTAAACAGATTCCCGTGGCGGTGAAGCGTCTCCTCGCTGGCTCTGCCATCGGCAGCGCCCACAGAGGCTCAGAGAAGCTCCCTGAAAGCACGAAACACCGTTTCCCTCCTGGAATTAAAACTATAATAAAAGCTCAGCTGAAGCTCAAATCCAACACACCGCGCTGTCGTCCCGCCAGCGTCAGCAGCGCTCTGCTACTGGGGAGGCGGCGAGTCCATGCTGGCTCTGATCTTAACCACGGTGGCCTCGCCTCGATCTGGCTCTTCCACCTTCTCGCTGCTCAGGGGCGGAGTCAGGACGCCCGAGGGGACGGGGCAGCCGCCGTGACGCTGCAGTTCCACCTCCTGGTAGGTGTTCGCCTTTTCCTGTAACACAGCAGGAACACGCGTGTCAGAGAAAAAACAACCCACATGTTTGGACCTTTCCCACTTTCACCACATCCTGTCCCCATCAACCCGCTGGCCACGCCCTCCACCACCCGACAGAGAGCAAAGCACCCGGGAGTTATGGCAACCACTCAGCCAGTCCTCCCCGTAACTACAGAAACAGAGAATCCAAGATGGTGGACGACACGTGAGGTGGGCTGATGTTTCTTTCAGAAGCATGACAGCACCTCGAGTTCTCCTCCTGAGACCAGCCGCTTCATGATGTCCTCACCCTGATAATAAACACAGGACATCCTGATACCTCAGGTGATTGAGTGGCGTCTGGCGGCCGCAAACAGGAAGGAAATCACAAAATAGGGGAAATTGAAGGTTTTCCTCGGTTCTCAGGAGGAAATGGAAAACAAAAACATCTATCCCCCGTCAGCTGGCACTACAGAGTCAGTCAAGCTGTTTGGAACCATTTTCTGGATCCTGTGTTTAAATGATTACACAAAAACTCACAACCACGAAAGCGCCGATTGGTCATCACCGCGGCGACGGGGCTGAAAACAGGAAGTGTGAACAGAGGAGAGTTTTGCTTCGGGGGCGTTGCTGCATCAGTTTGAGTTTCAAGAGTTATTTCGCTTTAAGCCGTTTCACGTTCTGCTGGAGCAGAAACGTCCACGCCTGACGAGGTGGCAACACGTGACATGTGGTTGTTCAGGAGAGGGCGGCGTTTAGGCGTGTTTGGAGTGCGAGTGTGCAAAACGTTATAGCGGACAAAGTAGTTTTGCGGAGGCCCAGTAATTAGTGTGGCATCTTATTCGATGCAGAAGGCCTGACTGCTGTTGTGATCGTGTGAACGGTATTAAAAGCAGCTTGGCTGCAGTTCTGCAAAACCTGAGCACACGTTTGTAAAATGTACAATTTTTATTTGCGTTTCAAGTTATGAAATTGATCCATTAAACGTGTTTTTGGTTGTTACAGTAAACAAAACAAAAACCTCAGACACGTGAGACACAGACCAGGCGAGGAGAATAGTTTTTCAAAAGTGAAACGGAGACGTAAACGCGAAGCCGACTGTCGATCGGTTGGTTGGTAAACGTACAAACCAGAAGCCTGACTTTGAGGAGAAACACACACACACACGTGTGGTTTGCTGTCCTCATGGGGACATCCCTTTGACATGATGCTGACCCTGACCCAACCGTGACCCTGACGCTAAAACCACATAAGCATGCACACGACATACCAGCCAGGTCATGTAGGGGGCGTGCGTCTGGATGTTGTGCACGTCATCCGCAGAGATTCCCGGGAACGTTTTCATCGGCGAGCTGCCGACCTCTCGCAGCGCCATCGCAAACGGCACCATCCACCTCACGCACTCCTCCACCTCCACCCTCTTCAGAGCTGCACGGACAGAAGGAGGAGGAGTTGAGTCGGGGTGGAGTCACACCAGCAGGGACAAACGGCAAGCGTGAAAAATGATTTTTACCTGACACGTTTTCCACCAGCTCCAGGGACGAGAAGTGAAAGAGCGCCGAAGCGGCGAGAATGCCGTTGGAAAACTCGAGGCAGCGCACGTCCAGCATGCACAGGTCCAGCAACTGAAACCAGACACACCATCAGAGACACTCAGCAGGAGACGGACAGCACGATGGGCTCCATTTTTATTTTAGATTAAACTTTTTCAACTATTTAACTTTTTTAACCACAAATAGTGGACTAGTGGACTATTTGGCTTTAGTGCGATCAGACACGTGTTCACAGTGACCTATAACGACCCTGCACGCCGACGTGCCGTCAGGTTCGAGTCTGAATGCCTCTAATGATGACCAATAACAATCACAGAGACAGGAAACGGTAAAGAGAGAAGGATTCCTGTATCCGGGTCGCTGTGGGGTTAAACATGTCGCCGTGCCGCAGCACCACTCGGTAACAGACGGCGTACCTCTGCGATGTGCGCGAAGGTGGTCTGCGGGTATCTGGGGAGGAGGAGCTCGTCCGTGTCCTTCAGGTAAGCCACCTGCATGTAAACGTTGAGCCAGGACACGGGCGTCTGCGGGCTCAGGCTCCACTTCAGCTCCTGCGTTAGAGAGAAGACCGGTCCACGTTAGAGACACCAAACACACCCACACTCGCATCAGCCGCTGCGACGACCGAATGACATCACTTCCTGTGGTGAAATGACTCTAAACCTGAGCTTGGACCCATCACCGGTCTGGAGGTGACCGTCTGAGCTAACACTCGTTCAGATACAAGAATCCAACATCTGCTTTTTTTCCTCCTTTTCAGTCAAAGATCTGTGGTTGTGCTCCACGCCGACCTCCGCGACGCTGCAGCAGACGGAGACGGGCTGCTGGCCAGCTGCAGCTCTCTCTGTGTCACATGACTCCTCGTCCTCAGAGGGTCTGAGATGGAGCGCCCCGGGAAGTCACGCCCGTTTCCTGTGACGGAGGTCTGACATCTCACTCCTCGCGCTGACGGTGAAGCATTTATGTGTTTGCTTAAACTGTTACGTGAGAGGATGGAGCGCCGTTAAAGCACAGCGGCGTGTCATGTGACCACTAGCCTGTTAGCCTTTCAGAAAGATTCTCATTCTGATCGTTCATCAGTACAGGTCCACATTTTTATACCCATGTACACAAACACAGCTGACGCTCGAAGACTTCAGAGGTGTAGCATCACAGCAGACGTCTTTGTGTCAAAGTCACTGAGCATAAAACAGAAAAACATGAACGACATTTTCCTGGCCTGCTTTTTTAGAGCAGAGAACCTTAAAAATATTCGTCAGTAGAACAAAAACTGAAGCAAACCATGAATCAACATGTGAACATGACCTGATGCTGCTGATGTGAAGCAGAGCAAAGTTACAGACGTTTGATCAGAGACACAGAGAAAAAAAAAAAAGTCTCATAATGAGACTTTCATGCCAAAGGTCGATAGCACTGAACCCAACGGTAGGCTGGTGCATGAACAATGTAGAAGACAGCCAAAGTCCGACAGGATGGATGACCATGTTTATGGAGCGTGGTTTCTGTGGTCACAGCGACAAACCTGCAGCTTCAGAATGTGTGAGCTGTGGGCTCCGACGGCGCGCCCGAGAACGCTCCGCGCTCTGCGTTTACATCTTTGTGTGGAATCTGTGGGTTTGCTCTCGTTTGCTGTTTGTTGAAATGAAAGCTTTAACCTAAGATTCTGGAGCTTCTGGCAAAATACATTTAAATCAGGATTTAATGAATCGATATCACGTTATTCAAACTAAATTTTAATTTATTTAATATTTATTTATTCATTTATAATTTGTGCGTGTGTTCAGAGGTCGGTTAAGGCCGAGGCATCACGCGGTCGTGCGTTTTACCTTGATGATGATGATCTCCATGCTGAGAATCTCGTCTTCTGTGCAGGCCTCATCTGTCACGTAGGCAAACTGGTGGACTTTAGGAGGATACATCTCCTGGGAGAGAAAGATCTAAAGATGAGGAACGCCGCAGACATGTCGCAACGAAGCACCTGCACAGTACCGAAGCACTCCGCTGTCCTTACCTCAACTTTGGCGGCGATGAACAGGCAGGTGATGCCAATGAGCTGCAGCGTGGATTTGAGGACGTTCCTCTGGGTGGCCATGAAGCGATCAAAGTAGTCCTGAGCGAGGTGGTACGTCTCCCTGTGCAGCTTATAGACCTCGCTCACCTGGCGCACACACACACAGCACATTAACTCCCACTGAGCTGTGTCTGCTGTGGATCGTCCACAGTAACACCTGCAGCCTGAAGCTAAACGTGTGGTACACGACCATAAACGCCGCTTTGAATCTGATGCCACTACTAAAAAAGTTCAAAGACTTTTCTTTTTAAGGGAAATGAGATCCTTTAACGTCTCATCTGAGATCTTGTCTTTGTTTCATGAATGTTTGATTGTTTTACTGAATCTGTGATGTCTTTTTGTATCGCTGCCTGGTTCGGTAACCTGACGGTGAGGAATCAGAATCGGTTGGGACTGCTGGTAAAAACTGATAGCAAAAGCTGAGGGCGCTGGCCAGGTGGACTTTTAGCCTTGTTGTTAATGGTTTGAACCATCCACTTCACAGTGAGTGGGACTTGCTGCCTTCCGGCCGCTGTTTTAGTCGAATCAAAGTTTATTTCCACAGCACATTTAAAACACTAGTGTACATCAAAGTGCTTCACATTAAAACTGCAATGCAGTCACTGACTGGTGTAGTGCAGGCCAAAGCTAAGTCAAACAGGTGTGTTTTATCCCTGCTGCTGCGTCCCGTCTCCTTAATGGCAAATAACCATCCTGTGACTTCCTATTACTATGATTGTCATTATTTTATATTCTTGTTTCGTTTACTTTTTGTTGCCTGCTGCTAAACTAATTTCGCCTTGTGGGACAATAAAGAGTTTGAGATCAGGCCGTGCTGAAGGTTCACGGACTCGGTACTGACCTCCATGAGCCAGTCCAGGAGGATGGCCCTCATCTTGGGCTGCAGGTGTGGATGTTTGTCCATCACGTGGACGTCTCTGGTGTAGGTCTTATCCTTCTCCAGCATGTTGTTCCACACCACTTCCTTACTGGCCCAGCTGACAGACACAGAACCACACAGATCACTGCCGTGAGTGGGTGACAGATTAAAGGGAAACTCAAGTGCTGCTCCGATACACCCCCACCCCCGATCCTCCAAATCTACAATTTAACAAGGAGGGCTGAGCGGCCATCGGCGCCACTCACCAGAGCGCGGGCAGTGGCGCGTGGTGCATGGGCGTCACGCACATGCTGTGGAAGCTGTAATGAGGAAAGCTGGCGTTGACCAGGGAGATGGGCGGGCACGCCTCCTGATCAGGCGTGGGGATCCACCGGTGCGGACTCTTGCAATCTGTTGCAGGACTCCAGTCCGGCTGCACGGGACGACAGGAAGAGCTCGGTTAGAGTGGAGGAGGACTGAAGGAAGAGAAACGCACAAACGCCTCCGAGACCTAAACGTGACCGAAACCCCGGCACACGGCGGTTTTCACAGCACTGTGGGTGTGGCCGTGGAGTCGCTGCAGGTAATTAGACCCACCTCACACTCGCGTTGCTTCTTCTTCGTCATCTCTGCTACCTCCTCATCCAGATCTGGTAAAACCTGAGGAACAAACAGAAAAGATGATTTAAGGAATCCTGGAGTAATCGTTTTCACACTTCTGTTATTTCGAGGCGCCCCTCCTGTGGACCACGCTGGGTTTCGAGAGATCAGCCCTACAACCTTCCTTCCTGACAAAGCTCACAAGTTAGGGCTGGATCAGATGACCGCTGACCGTCCACCTGTCGGCAGCGCCACGGGCTGCAGTTACAAAAACCTGAGCTTAAAGACACGCTGTACCTGAACGCAGAGTTTCATTCATTCATAAAACACTTCCCATGATGCACCGAGCTCATCTTGGGTGCATATGTCACAAACCTCCGTGTGCTGTTCACCATCTCCCCTCAGATGACTGCCCACTGCTTCTGCGTCAGGTCACTTCCTGTTAAAACGGAGTTCTTCCTCCTCACTGTCGCTCTCTAATATGGAATCTAATATAGTTGGAACCCAGAGTGACCCTCTTTGTGACAAAACACATTAGTAACCCCACGCAGCAGCAGTGTGTGTGATTGAGTGTGTAGCCCTGCTGGAGCCTCGGCCAGCCTTTCAGGACACTCACAATAGCAACATCTGCCTTCCTCTTCCTCGGTCGGACTGTGCTGTGTTTGGGGGCCTCGGGAGGAGCACTCTTCGCTTCTGTGTCTTCCCTGAAACAAGCAGAGCAAACAGCAGCTGTTAGCGAGCGCTGCCATGTCCACAATCAGCCGAACAAACCCGGGTTAGCACGGGTAAACGCTCACACGGTCCAGAAACAACAGGCTAGTTAGCCCGTGAGGCTAAAGCTTCTGGCGGCTCTTCCTGTGAGGCCCAAACTCACCGTGTTTCTCTCATTATAGTCAGGGCCGTGGAATCGTCCGTGGGAGCAAACCTGAGGACGACAAACGACTTTAGATTAGACTTAAACAGCAGTAAAAGTGCGACTTACAGCGGCCCCAACCCCCACTCCGAGCCGCCCTCCCTCCGACAAAGCCCGGCTCAGCCTGGCGCGGAGAGCGGGGCAGCAGGCCGCTTTAAAGTGTCCCTAAAGCCCCTCCACCAGACCCCGAAGACCCGGGAAACTGCCCCCATATCCACGCCACACCGAGCAGGGTCCGTCTGAGGCGGCCACGGGGCTCGGTTCACCGAAAACTGCGATATTTTACCGAGTCCGGCTGCACATCATGGCCGCCTAATGCGGACACGGAGCGGTCCAACAAAGAGCCGAACCCCCGGGGGCTGTCCACGTCCGCACCGGTGACCGTGTGGGTTTAACGTGGGAGCCCGGGTCACATCACGCTGCAGGCAATCAGACCCCAATTCCACTCACGCAAACTTTCAGCCAGCCCCACAAACTCACCTCAAGTTCCTCCCTTGAAGTTCACCCTGCTCCGCTGAGAGCTCCAAAAGAAGGTTTAAACCCGGAGGTGGGTTCCCCTCAGGTCCCCTTCGGGTTCTCCAGGTGTGCGTTCTGCAGGTATGTGCCCTCCTGCTCGCGGTGCCCGGGATTCTGTGCTTAGGTCGGGCTAACTGCTCCGAGCTGGCGCCTCGCAGAGCGCAGATGAGCTCCACGTCAGGAGGCGTAGGCTCCAGTTGGCGCTAAATCTCCACCCTCTGCGCCGCTTTTCAGCCGCACTGAACCGCGTCACCTCAGCCGCTCACCTGTGCAGGGCACGCGGCAGGTATGCTGACTTAAGTCTGCGCGGATGGTCGCGAGCGTGAAGGAAATGGTGAGTTTTTAGTTTTGCCGGTAAAAATGGGGGCGTGAGTGCCGCGCTGACAGCTGCGAGGGGCGGAGCTTCGCAGACCGGAAGCGCTCGGGCACCGCGTGGCTGTGTGTCAGATGTAAACAAAGGCAGAAGCGGCGCAGAAAGACGCAGAAAACGGCGCAAAGCGGGCAGAGTCACGCGAGCAGGTGAGCGAGCGGGGCCCGTGCACGTTGCCTTCAGTGTCTGTCACCGGGACCAGCCTGTGATTCAGCGGGAAAATAAAGCTTATCGCGTATCGCTTCCCTTATGTCCACTGCGGGCCGCCGTACACGCCCCGCCTCCGACCGCAGTGGAGCGACCCGCTCAGCCGCCTCTGGGCTCCCACCCGGGCTCATAACTTTGCCTGAAAAGTGGCGGAAGGGAGCGAACCAACCTTTGACGTCACCAAATCTGTGGCTGCTGGTCATGTGATCACACTACAGCGTCATCACACGGATTGTTGCTGCAGGCTGAATATGTGGTGTTAATAACCAGCTTATACAGGAAATGGAATGACATCACATCGGTACCATCCTTCCTGCTGCTGACAGATGACCCAATAAGAACTCCTAATCTGCATTTACAAACACAGCAGCAGAGGTCAGGACAGTGGAGGCTTCCACGATGATCATTTACAGACAGTACAGACAGCTCTGATCACAGGAGGAGAAATGGAGTAATGCTGAAGGAAGAGTGTGAGCGCATCTTTGGAGGTCAGGAGTGACAGGCAGGACCACCAGTGTGAAGCTGGAATTTGAGGAGTGAGGTGAAAGCCTGTCAGTGTGTATACCCCACAGGGTGGTCAGATAGAGGGGCGGAGGTAGGTGGACATCTGATACGGGAGGTGTGATCTGAAAGAGCTATGAGACTGTAGAGTGTTGTCGGGGGAGGATGTAGCTGGGCAGCATCAGATGGTCGACTGCAGAGTAATCGTGGGGATCAAAAAGAGAAAGTGAGAGAAGGAAGGAAGGATGCTGCACAGAGTGGGAAAGTAAAGGTGAGAGAAACTGACAGGAAGGCGTTTGGAGTGTCCTCTGCACAAAGGAAAGAGGACAAGGAGGCTTGGTGGTGGACCCAAAGAACAGTGCACCAGAGAGGTGAAGAAGAGCATGCAGGCAGGGTGGAGACGCATGTCAGGGTGAATCGTGACAGAAGGGTAGCGGCACCAGAGAAAGGGAAGGTTTATAGACGGCACTGAGCTACGCTGTGTTGGTTGGAGACGGCGAGGCCGATGTTCAGACTTGTTCCACAGATGAATGTGTAAGCTCAGAGAAGCTGTGCACACGCTCACATACTCTTTTTGTTTGGTGAACAGAAAAAAGTTGACCTTCGGTCAGTCACGTGACCCCCTCAGAGAACGACACAAACAGGTTTCATTCTGCAGCGTCTGCACAGAAACGGGACCATGAAGTTTTTGGAGCTCTTTGGGCGTCTAAAATCCGTCGTCATTGGAATGATTCACGTGAAAGCGTTGCCAGGTAACAGAGTCCACCTGTCGGCGTCCTCCAGGTGAAGTGTTTCGCCGTGGCAGGGGGAGTTCAGTAACGGCACGGACGTTCGCAGATTTCAAGGAAACCTGGAGTCCAGCTCAGCGTGGGCCCGCGCATCATCGCATTAAGACATCATCGCACGTTCTGATTGGCTCAGATTGGGCTGATATGTGAGCCACATTTTCCTGCATACGCTGCGCTCAGACATAAACCTGATTAACATCACAGGGCAGTTTTTTAATTTAAGCTTTATTTAACCAGCAGTACAATCAACCTTAAGTTCATAAGAAGAAAACACATCAACGAAATACACACTAAGTATATCAGCAGAGGAGCTGCGGAGAAGAACATCACTATATGATCAGCATAGAGTGGAAGTTTGCACCCGTACATGCATCATGTGCCCACAGCCTTAGATGTTGAGGGTATCCTGTGAGACCTTATGTAACAGGCTCCTCCTCTTCCTCAGGTAGCCCTCTGGGCTCTTTGAAAATGTCTGAAATCAGCGAGGCGGCGTGCCGGGAGGCAGCGATCTACAGAGACGCGGGGGTTGTACGTTTGTGCACATCGTTTGAATTCCTCACACCTCTGCAGTCTGCACAGGCCAGGCGCTAACCCGACCTCCAAACCCGTCTTTCAGGATGGACTCATCGTTGAAAACATGCACGATGTGCCTTACTCTCTGAGCGCGGGCCCCGAGGTGAGCGCCTGCATGACCGCCGTCTGCGGCGCCGTCAGAGCCGCCTGTCCGTCCCTGCCCATAGGAGCGCAGATCCTGACTGCAGCCAATCAGCAGGCTCTGGCTGTGGCTTTGGCCTCAGGTTCAGTTGTTCGTCCACTTCATGTTGATTCATTTTGAAAAGGTGCAGGAAGTGTGATCAGCACGGTGACGTCGCTGTGTGCTTCCAGGCCTGGACTTCATCAGGGCT
Source organism: Hemichromis elongatus (assembly GCA_015108515.1). NCBI lineage: Eukaryota > Metazoa > Chordata > Actinopteri > Cichliformes > Cichlidae > Hemichromis > Hemichromis elongatus. Next base: position 10,733 of record VUQR01020433.1, read on the forward strand.
GAGGCCTTCGTCTTTGCTCACGTGGCAGACGAAGGCCTCCTGAACGCCGGCGCTGGGGACTTACTGCGGTACCGCAAACAGATCGGAGCTGAGCACGTGCAGATCTTCACCGACATCAAGAAGAAGCACAGGTGAGGTCACCTGCTGTGCAGTTATAATAAAGAATGAAGTAAGAAGGGGTGTCAGCTACAGAGGTTCATACAGAGCTACAGTATGAACACACTGACGGGCCCAAAGGTCACAGTGGCAGCACAGGTTTTGTACATTATCAATCAGCTCCATTTAGAAAAAACATCAGTTTGTCTTTATCAGACTGCCTGATGCTGATTTTTCACTTTCAGATCAAAGGTTAAAGGTTAACTTGCATCCCCAAAGTCCGCCTGAGAGTAAATATTTAACTCTTTTCTTTTGATGACAAAGTATGAACTTAGGCGACAAGCAGCACGTTCTACAATCCCAGCAGGTGTGAGTCCTGCAGGGAAGCAGCTCAGGACCGCTCTGCAGGACCAGAGGACACGGCTGTGTTCAGTGGGTCAGCACAGAGCTGAGGACCCACCCGGACACGATTTTATGATTTTCTTCTGCTTGGCGAGCTCTTAGAAGCCGTCCTGGGATGTTGCCTGGACCTGCTGCTTTCATGTTGATGGTGTCCTGGTGTCCTTCTGACACACGACTGCAGTCACACTGGAGGGCAGCTCACCTGCTGCTGTGGGAGGAGCATCCACCCCACTGAGCAGCAACGCATGACACTTTCACAAACCTCACCCAAAGTTTGATTTTTATTATAGTGGAAACCATTTATCATCTCCAGTGTGTAACATGCCTGTGTGTGTGTGTGTTTCCAGCTCTCACGCCCTGACGTCAGATGTGAGCGTCGCAGAGACGGCGCGTGCTGCTGAGTTCTTCCTCTCAGACGGCGTCGTCATCACAGGAGCAGCCACAGGACTGCAGGCCGACCCCGAGGAGCTCCGAGGTCCTGCCCCTGCCACACACACACACACACTCTGTCCAGATGTTAGCCTGACACTCGTCACTCTGTGATAAAAACACACTGCGTTTCATTTCTTTATCATCTAAAGTCAGAGTGAATATGAAGCAGCTTCTCATCACGGTTGAGACGCTGCAGAATATAAAAAGCAGGAGACATTACCAGGATTACCAAATTAAAATTTAAATATAAAGTTAAAATCTGAGGTCAGGTGACTCCAGTTAGAGCTGCAGAGCATTCACCTGCAGAAAGGATTCACCTGTATGCAGCACCGAAACAGCTGATTGGCCCTGCAGGGTTCAGGTGTAGGTGGATGCTTCACCTTCCACTTTATTCTCTGAACAGTATTTCACAACATATCACACATTTTTAGCCCTATATTTGTGGCTCTAGTTTGTCTCCATAGAGAAGAGTGAAGTCCCGCCCCCTCACCACAGGTCCCTTTTGCTTTTACCACATTTGTCCAGAAGAGGTCCCTCTCACCTCCATTAGCAGCAGGACTGGATTCGTTTCTTCCTCACTGCTTATCAGAAGTGTTTGTTCAGCCACTCAAATCTGAATTTCTTTCTTTCGCTTTATTAAATAGTTACAGTGAAGATTGACAGGAAACCGGAGGGAGAGAGAGGGCCGCGGCTCAGACTCGAAGCTAGGCCGGCCGCTCTGGCCACCAGTCGGGCCCACGTGAGCTGTGTGTGTCAGAGTAGAAAAGAGCCAATTTCCCATCAAGTTGAAGCCTAGAAATGAAAATCTGAGATAAACCCCGAGCTATACCTGCCCTCAGGTGTTACTGATACCTGCTGAGTGCTCATGTTTTGTGTTTTCTCTTCCTCATGATGAGCTCATCTGTAGTTCCCTTTCCTGTTTAAAACTTTTACCCAATCGGCATTTAGGCTACATGCAGTGGTTAGGTGCTGCAGTAATCAGTGAGCACCAAAGAAAGCTCAGCTCAGGTTACTGAGTCTGAACTCTGCACCGCGTCCTCGCAGCAGCGCCGGGGTCCAGGATATTTATAGCAGTCCAACACTCAACCCTGTAAACTGTCTGAGTGCTGTACATGCCAGACACACACACACACACACACACACACACACACACACACACACACAGGTGCTGGTCATGTTCAGACACATTCAGCAGCTCACGTGTGTGAGTGCAGCTCTGCTGGTGGTGAAGGCGTCTGTCACACTCTAATGTATGCCAGTCGTATCTCTACCACACCCCTCTGCACACAGGACTACCTGCGCAGACAGAAGACTCTGACGGGTCAGAGAGTGCACACCTCAGGTGAGAAAAGTGAGCCTGTTTGCACACGCGCTGTCCTGCACTGACCCAGAGGTCCGAAGGTGCACAGCATGCAGTCAGATACCTCTGAGCTCAGAGGTGTTAGCGCTCAGTGATGATGTGTATATAGCAGAGGCTGCTGCAGTCCTGATAAACAAAACACACGTGCTAGCAATAACTGCATTTTAGTTAGCAGAAAAGATCCAAAATACACACTTGCATTTTAACCCAAGGTTCAAACAGCTGACAGTAAACGTATTAGGTACATAAAATAATTCAAACAGCAATCCCAAACTACAGCATTACTCCTCCCGACACCTCTCTGTGCGATTAGTAGCCATCTTCTAGATTCCTTTGTAATATTCAGAGTTTAAATGATTTAATTCAAATTATAAACCTGGAGCCTCACAGCCTCAGCTGGACTTCAGGGTTTGTCAGTCTGGAGGGTTGAGATGCGTTCACGTGCTCCTGGACGGTGGGAAAAGAAGCATTCGACTTCCTGTTAGCTGGCATGTTCTTAAGTAGAAATTCATGAAAGTGTTTTTTCCTCTGCTTTTTCAGATGTTTCCCAGTCTGTGGGAATCCCCGTGCTGATTGGCTCAGGCGTGACCTATGACAATGTTGAACGCTACCTGGATGCAAACGCGATGATCGTGGGCTCCCACTTTAAGCTGGGCGGGCACTGGGCCAACGAGGTGGACCCGCAGCGGGTGAAAAGGTTCATGGGAAAAATCCGGGAGCTCCGCCAGTGAACGAGCGGCTCTGACAAAGACACGCCGACCGCAGCTTTAGAAAATCTCAAAAACTTTATTTACTTTTTTTTTTACATTTTAAAAATACACACAAATAAAAACACATTAAAATCTCACATTTGTGTAAAATAAAAAGTAAAAAAGCAGCAGGAACACCGCAAAGGTCAAGAGGTCAACTCATCACACACTTTAACACACAGAAGAAGAGTGACGCCGCCAAAACGGCAGATTTAAACACGCGGCGACAGGAAGCTCTGACATCATCAACATTAATCCGTAACTGTTCGCCCTGCTGATAATAAAGTTTACTGAAGAATGAAAAACACGTGTGCTTCTTTCAGCTGTTTGATGGGTTTACTGCACAGGAAGTGGCGAATGTCACGTGATGTAACGGTGAGGTGAAGCCTGAGCGGCGCCAGTATTGGAGTCAGTAGTTGTAGAGACGCTGGCACGGCTGCTTGAAGTGTCCGTAGCGCTGGCCTGCGGGGCAGAAGCGCGTCTTGGCGAGGTTCTGCCTGCGAAGGGCGCCGCGACTCAGTTTCCTGGACTCGGTGCAACTCCTGGCACGCTGCACCGCCGGCAGCCTGACGGTGTACGGCAGAGGGAGTCCCCAGGCGGCGAGACGCCAGGATACATGCCGCCTTACCGCCAAAGGCCTGGAGAGACACACAGGAAGCCACGTTATAAACCCCGCCCACCTGCCCTGATGTCTTCTTCTGTGTTTGTAAAAGTGGTTTCAGATTATCTGAATGAAAGCATCGTGAGCCAGTCGGTGTTAATCGTAAATTTTGAAACACATTAAAGATTTAAAAACAAATATAATTTTTAAAATGTAATTACTATGTAGATGTGTTTATGTAGGTCAAAGGTCAGAAAGCAGCTTTCCCATAAGCTACCATGACACCTGAGGTCTTCCTGCTGCCATGCCTTTCGCCACCTGGTGGCTTTCAGATGAACGCAGGGCTAATGTTTGGTTTTACGGCCACGCCTGTGCAGCTACAACCCTGTTAGCAAACCTGTAACGTGGCTTTTATGCGTTTGAACGTGTGTGACAATAAAGTTTATGTGGAAAAAGAAAAAGATGGCTACCATCATGAGCCGCTGCAGGTGTGGTGTAATTACTGACCTGCGGTCAGTCTGAGTGGTGTGCAGTGTATAAAGCCAGGTGTGTGACAGAATGTAACCTTGAGTTTTCCTCTTCATCAGAGCCTGGCTCCTCCTCCTCGGCTCCGCCCACCGCAGGTCTCATTTGGTAGACAGACATGCTCGGGTGTTCGATCAGCAGGTTCTCAAGGAGATCTACGTCTGGAGCCGACAGAAGACCGTCCTCTGCATGAGGATCAGAGATGTTTTAGAACCATCGGAGTCGCGGTGTGAACACCTGAAGCATATTCACTCTCTCACCTGGCAGGTTAACGATGACCCAGCCCTCGTCCTCGAACTCCAGCAGCTTCTCGTGTTCTGCTCCTGCTGACTCCAGATCCTCGCTGACATTCCCGAGAAGCTGAGAAAGAATCTTTCCGATCATCTCGACGTTTCTGATAGCACCTGTGGATAAAGAGCAGCACACAGGTGAGACCATCACAGGTAAGAAAGCTTACCTCATGACAGAAACCCGAGCAGCCTGAGCCCAGATGATCTGTTCCGCTCCACCAAGACAAGAAGTCAGATCGTGACCTTTCACCTCATCCTGTGTCCACATTAGTCCTCAACAGCAGTTTGTAAGATCTTAAAATAATTAAACTTTATTTTCTATTTAAGTGGGAATATTTATTTCTACTGTGTGTGTTTTGATGTCACTTCTCCCCCTGTGTGTGTGTGTGTGTGTGTGTGTGTGTCCTGCTCACATATCTGTTGACTTCAGTTTTCTGCTTCATGCTGATTAAATTCAGAGCACAGTAACAGCAGCTCATCACCTGAGCCTCAGCTTCATCATGTCAACAGAAACATCAACAGACACATACCTGCACCGAAGTGCACACACACACACACACACACACACACTAACAGAAACACACACACACTCACAGACACGTCTGTGAGTGTGTGTGTGTATCGCAGACGTCGTCAGGACTCCGTTTGCCTCCTGCTGGAACAAGCACCCCTGGCCGAGCTCAGGTACGGCGGAACAAAGACTCTAACAATAACCGCGTGCAGGTCAAAGGTCACACGTTAGAGTAAATAACGATTCAAACCCACCTGCTCTGATAAATCGATGATTTCGCTGTTCTGAAGCTTCCGGTTCTCTCTGTGCTTGTTTTCATCCACAGGTTGTTTATCACACACAGGCTCCTCCCCCGCCGCCTCGACCGTCACCGAAATCCATCCAATCAGGCGGAGCGTCTGTCGCTGCATCACACGTAAACAAACTAAGCCCCTCCCCCTCCCCCGATCACTGCACTGAGGCGAGTTCAGCCGGGCAGACCCCGATGGCCCTGAGTTCACGACTCAGGTACTGGGAACCTACCGGTCAGAGGTCACCGGAAGCAGGTTCACCGTGTTGGTTAACCCGCGTGCTCATGTGAAGCGAGGCGGGGCTGGCAGCATCTAACCAATCACAAACACGCATGAATGTAAATTCAGCGGAGCGGCTGATTTTATAAAAGGAAGCCCGTCTTGTAGCAGGGTTGTTCCGGGTGTTTGGTGTCTGGGCTGGGCTCTGTGTATCTTTATGAAACGGTGATATTAGAGGGATGTGGAGACGTTAACCAGTCCCTCACTGAATACAAACACGATCAGAAACGAATGTTTGTTAATGCTGATGCTTCACTATGGAGTGAAAATAGTCTCAAAAGATTCGCGCATGCGTAAACTACATTTCGTCCGTAACTTCAAGATTTCCATCCATAACTTCAAATTTGCACAAATTTGTTCCAAGCGGACACGGGGTTTGAGACTCATTTCACGTCTCAAGATTCGTGCGTGCACGAGGCGTTTTAGGCTGGTAGAATGCTGGGTCATCAGACTGTTCTTCCACAGTAGCTCCAACTAACAGATAAAGCTTCTGCTAAATGAAAAAATA
>VUQR01020437.1:6264-24871 GCA_015108515.1 Hemichromis elongatus
TCCCCGAAACTCAAAAAATTAAACCTTACTTCATATTTTTCCTTTGTATCTCGATTTTTTTCCTAGAATAAGGTCTATTTTGTATGTCAATTTTCAGATGAACCTAAACATTTCTTTTAATTGCAGAGACTTTCCTCACAATCTTATAGCAAACATCTTGGTCTCCCTCACTCTGAAGGATGCCAGAGTCGGACTGAAGTTTCTGCTGGGTACTCGTGGCATAGAAAGGTGAGGGGAAATTCTTCTACTTTTCAACCTCTTTTATTATTATGTACAATTTCTAGGCATAACATTTAATATACAGCCGTTTCTGCACTGCAGCTCTCTTTGCTCTCTCTGTACGTATTGTTTTGAGATTTGGGAATTAGATTAATCCTCTTTGCAACTCCTTTTTCTTCAAAGTGCCTTTTCTCAAGAGCAAATGTCCTCCGATGCCAAAGACAGCCTGGAACAAATCGAAAGACTGTACCAGCAGTTCAGCTTCAACACGTCGCCGTCAGAAGTCTGCAGATGTGACGAGTCGGCGAGGACGGCTTCGGCTGACAGTCGGTTTGCTGCTGTCCCCGGCCTCAGAAACAAGCTGGAGCAGTCCCTGCTCTGTGTGGCTGAAAATTTACTCAACTGCTTCTCCCCTGAAGTGAGTTGAAGTTGGGTGTGTGTGTGTTTATGTATGAGTGTTGTTTTGCAGAGTGCAACAATGACATTTATTGTTTTGGACTCTCTGCAGTCTCAGTCCACTCCTCCAGAGTGCCTGGTGCGTTGTTTCAGTCAGCTGACGGCTGTTTTGGCAGCTTACGTGTCCACTGGGTTTCTGACTGAGGAGGAGGCCTGCCGCTCGCAGCTCTTCACTAAAGCAAAGGTAATCAGTCACCTAAAGTCATAAAATCTGATTCCAGTCTAGCTGAGAATCCTCCTTCGTTATATTGAAAGTCATAATGAAATATGAACCTCAATTTTAAAGTTTTCGGGCTGTTCTTGCTCATAGGCCCTCGCCCAGGACTTCAGTGGGTTTGTTTCAGGTGTGAAATTAAAAATGACAGAGGAGGGGACCATGGGCAGCCTGAGGTCTGTTATGAAGCTTTGCACTCAGTCTGCCAGCAGAAAGAACAAGGTGTCGAAAGCTTTTCTTCTAGACAAACGACTGTATCTCTAAACGTCGAAGTCAAGCATTGACAGTGGATATTAACTGCGTTTGTGGTTATTCTGCAGGAAAATACTTGTCTTGCCTCCTCTGGTTTCTTTATAATGGTTCTGCCAGCCAGCCTCCTCAGCGAGCTGGCAGAAATCTGCAAACTGTTGGTAAGTGACAGAAAGAGCATGTCACAGATTTAAAAGATGGAAAAGGAAAAACCTTAATGTGAAAAGCAGGCTTGTTAAATCAAGCTCCTTTGTTCTTCCTTTTAGACAAGCAGTGCTCCCAGGAGAGTCACTGCCGTGGATGAGGATGACCCCATGGATGATGAGTGGGAAATGACCAGAACTCAGCAAGGCCACGATACGGACTTGTTTGATGATGGTGAAGAGCCACAGAGCAGCACCAACGGGAACCACAGGCCCAAAGGAGACAACACCGACACTTCCTGCGGCCCAGGTATGTCGGGTCCTTTGCCGGGTTGTTCCTTTTTTAAAAACACAGACAGTTGAGTAAGATATTAGCATGTTTCATATAAAGGCAATATAGTCTTAGAAAATTTGCAATAATGATATTCAACACAATGAAAAAATACTTAAAAGTTTTACCGATGCATGCAGGCTGCAGTATTTATGAGTATAGATAAATGAAGGAGATTTTCTATCGCACTGATATCACTGATATTGTGATGTGACACGTCTGTCATGTACAAATTTATACCGGTATGGTTCAGAATTATATGACACCAAACAACTAGTTTAATTTGCAAAATTTGAAAAAAAAATAATAAATCATTTCATTGACATGTGTTACCACAAATGAGTATCACTTACCTCAAACAGAGGACACTACGAGAACATGTAGGTTGGATCAATCAGACACTAATGTCTTGACATTGTTCGCTTCCTTGCAGGTGCGAAAAGCCTCCTAGCAGAAGATCATCTGGCGCAGCAGGACCTGGCTCTCCTCGCAGTGTTGGAGTTCCTCTGCGAGTGCGGCTCGGTCCAGCCGGTCCACGGCCTGCTTTTCAAACCGCAGGAAGTGCGGCGCAGGCTGCTGCTGCTGGTGGAGCAGATGGACTTCAGTAAAGCCCTGCACCTCAACATGGTGGGCAGCAGCGAGTTTGGAGGATCACTGCGGCAATGCTTTCGCCAGCAAACACTTAACTTATCTGGTTTTCTTTCAGTACCTCGTCCTGCTGAAGAAGCTTCCTGCTGAGGACTCGCTCTCCCCAGAGGAATTTGACTCGCTGCTCCGTCCTCTGGCGTATGAGAAGCTTTCTCTTTCTCGCATTTGTCAGTCACATTTAATCTGCCCAACGGGAATTAATGTGTCTGTGGTAATAAATAGATGTATTTGTTGCTGTTCTCACAGGGACCTGTGCTCTTTGTATCGTCAGGACCAGGAGATCTGTGCTGCTGTACTGATGAGTTTGTTACCCTCCATAAAGAGCCTGGGAAAAACCCATCACATGCCCGAGGACATGAGACATGTGCAGGGATCCCTGCTAAAAGTGGTGTCCGGATTCTGGTTAGAAGCATGTTTTTACACCATGAACAGATGAACTGGCTGCTCTTTAAAAAATATACATTTACATGCATGATTTCAATTCTTGATAGAGGACGTTCAAGTTTAAAATTACCTACTTTTGGAATTTGAAAGTCTGTTGTTTAAGGGTTAGCTACAGTGTAAAAGTGTCACGTTATAAACAATGTATTGTTTTCTGTGGAAGTCTGTAGTAGTCAAAACTGTTATTAATGCTCCCATTGTGCTGCGTTTCAGCTTCCTGAGCCACACGGGTAAATGTGTGCCATCAGTGCGAGCTGCTTTAGTGCAATGTCTGGTTGCTCTCCTGGAGGTAAAATCTACGACTAGGCAACAGTGTTGCTGTTAACTGCTCGTAAAAGTGTCTCATTACTGCAGCAGCTCTCGTTGTCACTGCTTTTGACTTTGCTTGTTCTTTGCGTTTCCTGTCATTTTGGCTTGGTTAGGCCGACCCGTGCTGCACGTGGGCCACCCTAAACATCAGAACCTCTGACGGAGAGGAAGACCATCCCGTGTCTGCTGTTCTTCCATCTCACCTTGCAGACGCACATCACCAAGTCCGCATGCTGGTGGCCGTTTCAGTGGAGAGGTGTGCTTCAATGCTTTACCACTAATAAACATAAAACAAGATCAAGATCACACAGATAAATTTGTACTCACTGTTTTCATGTCTCCAGGCTGTTTCTGGACATGAGCTCAGAACAACCAGATAAGAGGAAGATGCTGCCACTAAAACACCAACAGAAAGCCTTTGAGAACGTTTACCTGAAGGCTCAGGAGGGGATGAAGCTTCCGGTAAGACCGAGCAGCTCTGCCACACGTCGGGAACTCTTGGTTATAGCCCTCCACACCATGTTTTAGCGACTAACAGATTGTTAAATCGCACGCAGAGAGGCAGCTCTTCTGAGGACCGGGAGGACGAGATGTTCAACCGCAAGGCCACCCTGCTCAAGAGCTTGTCAGTCGTACTATGCTGTAGCCCCGTGTGTGAAAAACAGTCCCTGTTTGCTCTCTTCCAGTCTTATAAAGAAAATAATATTGAAGAGCAGCTCATTAAAAAGGTAACAAGCTACTTAAATGCAATTCTGCTTTTGCAAGGTCTTGATGAATTGTAGAAGTGGGGTAAAACTTGCTTTGGATAACTACTCTGACAGTCGAGTGAACATTTTTGAGATTAATATTGCACTGTATGCCACTATGGGCCAGTTCTACTGTCAGTAAGAGGTGGGACATTTGCAACTGACTATGTTGCATGTGGATTTATGGGAGTTCCTTTCTCAAGGCGCAGAATATACGGGAGAGAATATTTCAATCAAGCATGCAAGCTGATTTACTAACGTGTATTAATCGTCCGGGGTTGCATGATTTGTTGCTGTCCTTTTTCGTCTCAGATGTTGTGCAGTGTCTCCAGAGCCCTGGGCTACAGGAGCGTAAAAACATTCGTCAGCTCTCACCTGAACTACCTTGTGGCTGAGTGGCTCGCACAGAGACAGTCTGATGACCGCTACACTCTTGGATCTTTCCCCTACAGTCTCCTGGATCACGACACAGTCAAAGATTTCTATAAGTGAGAAAACAAGCTCATCTGTGACTCACTGAGTCACATTTCCTTGATGTTGTTTAAGATCCAGTGTATTACGACTGAGCGTCCTTTTCCAATGCCCTTAAAGCTCTTCCTACCCGGTGCTGATCCCCCGCCTGGTCTTCCTGGATGACTTTGAGCAGGTGAAGTCTGTCGGCAGGTCTCTCGACAAAGACTGGAGGGACTTACTGGCAAACTGTTTTCCAAAGATCATGGTCAACATTTTGCCATACTTTGCACTGCCGGGCCAGGAATCTGAGGTTGCACAGCAGAGAGAAAAGGCCAACAGGGTGTATGACCTGCTCAAAGATGCCAGCTGTCTGGGTAAACAGGTAACATCAGCTTGTATCGACAGTACATCTGAGCTTCAGACTTTTGCTTGTCAATCCTAAGATCTGAGAAAATGTTATCAAAGTCACATACTTGGCTCAGCAAGCCGCAGTCAAATGATTTTATTTACTCTAAAATTTACCTTCTCACATGTGTCCACAGCAAATTGACAGCCTGATCCACAGTAACCTGGCTGACATTGTAGTGGAACTGCTCATGACTCTGTATGAAGGAAGTGGAGCTGAAGGAGAAAGAGGAGACCTGAAACGCTTTATTGGGTATCGGAATATTTGTCCTCTAGTATTTCTTTTCCCTGTTACTGTTCATTCATCTAAATACTGATTATGGTAAAAATGGAAGTCAAAATGAGTGTTTAATATCTCTCAGAGAGCTGGACCCGGTACCAAATCCACCATACTTCAACTCATATGTCATCAAAGCTACACTGGACTACCTCAGCAAGTGCCACGGTGCCAACCACAAGTCACTGGTAGCCATTCTGTCAAAAACCCCGGTATGATGTCTCATATATCATCAGCCAGTCAAACTTTCTTCACAATGTTCTGTTTTCTTTTCTAAGTGCAATAACGTTACATCTGTCTGCAGATTTCGATCCAGAGGATTCTGCTGGCCGTGTGTGAAAGGGCAGCGGAGACGACCAACAGCTACGAACGGCACCGCATCCTCCTCATGTACCACTTGTTCGTCAGCCTGCTGCTCAGGGAGGTGAAGGACGGTCTGGGAGGAGCCTGGGCCTTTGTTCTCAGAGATATAATCTACACACTCATTCACCATGTTAACAGCAGGTCAGTGCACTGGCAGGCACACTTACACACTGGTGTGGATCCTGAGTCGGTCAGATAACGCTATGTGAAAATAAATTTAAAGTTAAATACCCAAAGATCTGCAACACTTTACCACCAGAAATAAAAACAATAACTGATCTTAATGGCTGTTTTTAAACATTTAAATGTATTTGTAGTAGTTGCTGTTATCCTTTTATTTATATATATATATCTTAGCAAAGAATCACAGTCTCTTTTTATACTTTTGCTGTTCTGTTATTATTATTTTTTATTATTATTACTGGTGTATTATTGGTGTTTTCTATCAGTACAAGGTATTGCATTAATATCTAAAGAATATTCTCGATATTAAAATAAAACCAGACGTTCAAACTGCCTCATTTGAAAAGCTGGCTAAAACCTGAGCTAATTTAGCTACATTAGTAGCGCGGTTTTAGGCTAGGTTACAGTACACTTTTTATACATTTCACACATATTGTGCTGTACATACATAAACACTGTTTTCTTGTCGTCCACAGACCAGTTCAGTGTGATGAGGTTTCTACCCGCAGCCTCTCTCTCTGCTGTGACCTGCTGGCCTCAGTGTGTCACGTGTCCCTGCAGGTGTGTGATGATGCTCTGGGCTGCCACCTGCAGGTCATCGTTGGAACTCTAATTGCTCAGGTGACCAGCCGACCCTCCATCTCAGAGCAGGTAAGTGATTAGATGCCAAACCGTTGAGTTTGCTGAATGCATTTAGTACACAACATACAGAACTGGGCAAAACTTTTGAGCCACGCATAATTTCTTAATATTTTGTTAGGAAAATGTAAAGACAATTTATAGGAATGTTATAGGAATGTTACGTCTTTTTTTTAATTTAGATTCAACTATTTACACAGCGCCAAATCACAACCACAGTTGCCTCAAGGTGCTTTATATTGTAAAGTAGACCCTACAATAATATATTCAGAGAAAAACCCAACAATCATATGAACCCCTGTGAGCAAGCTCTTTGGTGACAGTGGGAAGGAAAAACTCCCTTTTAACAGGAAGAGACCTCCTGCAGATAGATCTTTGTGAATCACTTTGTTGTGCAAAAATGCCGTTTTATGCCTGCTAGACTGTTATCTTTGCCACTGATTCAAATAAAGAAACTGGGACTAATTATATTTGTTGTTTTTGTGACAGGCTGCTAGTAACAAAGTGCCTAAACATGCTATTTAAAATTGATTCTTTTCTAAGTTGTCTGTTTTGTGTATGCTCGACACTGGTTTATCCATTGAATGATTCAGTGGTGGGTCAGTGTTGGGCAGCTTACCAAAAAAAAAAACCCCAAAACATTCTTCTGAAAATGGTAAAGTACAAGGACTGGACTGTAAACACACTTTGGTGTCTTCACCTGTTGAGACTTGGGCATTAGTGGCTTCCCACTCTCCAGTTATGAAGGGTCTCCTGCAGACATTTTAAGCCCTTCCTTCACAATTCTGATTATTATGTATTTCTGTGGACCTTATCTGATTAGCTGTAATTCATAACATTGTGACACGCATCCGCAAACTCAAGAATGTGGGTCGTCCTTATGTTACAAGAAAGGTCTTAAAGCGCATTCATGCTATATTATATAGCTTAGCTCATTCCTCACCCTTGTGACATTTGTCTTACTAAGCTTTTTCACTCAGTTACTTACACAGCCTGGGCTACTTTAGGTGCATGTGTACGCTGTTTCATTGAATCTTTTAACACCTTTCTTAATTCACGGCAATGTAGAAATAAAACAAATAATCCTAAAGTCACAAATTATAATTTTAGTTCAATTGTATTTATATAGGCAGCACGGCAGCACGGTGGCTAGCACTGCTGCCGCACAGCAAGAAGGTCCTGAGTTCAATTCCATCATCAGGCCGGGGTCTTTCTGTGTGGAGTTTGCATGTTCTCCCCGTGTTTGCGTGGGTTCTCTCCGGGTACTCCGGCTTCCTCCCACAGTCCAAAGACATGCACTTTGTGGGGATAGGTTAATTGAAAAATCCAAATTGCCCATAGGTGTGAGTGTGGGAGTGAATGTGAGTGCGAATGGTTGTTTGTCCCTGTGTGTTGGCCCTGCGACAGACTGGCGACCTGTCCAGGGCGTACCCCGCCTCTCGCCCTATGACAGCTGGGATAGGCTCCAGCACCCCCCGCGACCCTGAAAAGGATAAGCGGAAGCAAATGGATGGATGGATGGATGTATTTATATAGCACCAAAACAGAGAAAACCCCAACAATCTTATGACCCCCCCCTGTGAGCAAGCTTTGGCGACAGCTGAAAGGAAAAACTCCCTTGTAAAAGGAAGAATCCTCCGGCAGAACCAGGCTCAGGGAGGGCGTGCCATCTGCAGAGAGCAGCTGGGGTGAGGGGAGGAAGACAATGTGGGTCTTTTTATGCAGAGACAGAAGGATGGACTGTTCGCTGATAACAAACTCCTCTTTATTTAATATCTTTGTATTAGAATGACTGTGGCTCCTTTTCAGTGTGCATGATTTTGATTTTGAATCCTCTTTTTGCCCTGAAGGTGCTGAGTCTGCTGCAGTTTCTTGTCATAGAAAATCAGCAGACATTAAAGGAAGCCATCAGAGGGTTGGAGCCCTTCCCTGATATCCCGGAATTCAGAGAGCTGCGGGCTGTACAGCACAAACTCAAATATAACGGTGGCACCTTTAGTCTGAGACAGGTAAAAGCAGAAGATACATGTGGAAATGCAGTGTCCTCACTTTGAAAGTCTATTTAGATCTTCTCTCATCATCTTGATACAGAGAGTGATGGAATTTTAATTATTCCCTCTGCAGGAGATCGCCCACTTCCTGTCAGTGACATCCTGTGACTCCTTACCTCTGACTAGACTCGAGGGGTTAAAGGAGCTTACCAGACAGCTGCATGACAACAAAGGACAGATCAGAGAGCTTCTTAAAGAGTGTCACGGTATGATGCTAAAGGAGGAAGAGTGGCTTCTGCGTCAGAACGATTGCATGTAAATGTTTTCCATCTGTGTCGTCCTTTTTAGCCGACGCGAGCGACAGTGTGCTGGTAAAGCTGGTCCTCAATCTGCTGCAGCTCTGTAAACTAGCAGCCGGCCATCCTGGAGGAGCTGAAATACAGGGTAAAACGAATCAAAGCTGTGTTGTCTTCCATGTCAACAGTTTGATTAGTTTCAGTTTTGGAAGTGATCTCATAGCTCGTCCTTGTGCTGCAGAGGCGGCAGGCAGCTGTTTAGGAGAGCTGGGCCCAGTAGACTTGTCCAACATCGCCCTTCTCCACGGCAGAGACCCCCTGTATGAAAATGCAGTCTCCCTCTTCGAATCCACTGAGTCTCAGTGTCTGTACATCGTCCTCAACTGCATGAACGACGCACTCACTCAACAGCAGTATGCTGACTCCTTTAAATTCTGTAGCTATCAGGTTTTAACTCTTGATGGTGGAAAAGCTGATGTGCTCTGTGCTGTGGTTGTCTGCTAGAATCGAGGTGAGACGGGCAGCAGCTCAGTGCCTGAAGAACATCCTCGCAACTCAGTCAGGAGTCGACTTCTGGGAGCAACACAAAGGGAACAGAGACCCCATGCTGACTTACCTTAATCCATTCAGAACAGCCAAGAACAAGGTGGGTTTTAGATGTTTGTACATGTGTGTCCGCAAATTTCCCCACGGGAGCTCACAGCAAACTCATGCATCTGATTACTGGCTGCCGTCCTCGTTCAGGTGGCTGCTGTGGCTGCCAAGGAGAGCACAGAGGCCAGAGGAAACCTGAAGAGCCAGGAGTTTTGGATTCCCCAGGCGGGCAGCCATAAGAGCTGGCTGAAGGCTCTGTGCACAGCGCTGCTGGACAGCGGAGGGGTCAGGTGTGAGGCTCTGCTTTTGTCCCGACCACTCTGCCTGGTGAGCTATCCTAAGAGCTGTTTAGAATCGAATGACTACATTACTCAACCAGAACTCTGTAATTTTGTGTCGCTTCATTATTCTTTTCATGTTTAGGTGTGGGTGGACTGCTGTCAGAGGTTACTGCCTCTCATCATTCACTCCATTCTGCTGGATGACTCCGATGGGTCGTTTAGGGACTTGCTCTCCTCTCACATTCAGGACTTTTTCAGCTTCTGTTGCAGAAGCGCTCAGGCCTCGAGTCGCTCCGCCACTCCTCTCACGTCTGACTCTGGTCAGTTTGAATCTGCGACGAGTCATATTGATCCCATTGCTTATATTTTGACAGTGGACGGTAGATAATATTTAGTGCTTGTTTGCTTTGAGATGAGCATTTATGTTATTCTCTACAGAGTCTGACACTGCGAGCCAGGGCGTGCATGATAAGACCTCTCTGCGTACCATGCTTGCAGTTATTGACTATCTCAGACACCAACAAAGGCCACTGGAAGCTGACGGGTTTGTATTCAGTTATTATTCGATTGGACCTCCTCTCGTCTCTGCCCTAGTAAACCTGCTATAGTGTGATTGTTGAGCTTTGCCTTCTTGCAGTAAATCTTGCGGCACAGTGTGCGACTCAAACTTCTGGCTGGAGCTGAACTACCTGGAGGTGGCCAAAGCCGCTCAGTCCTGCTCAGCTCACTTCACCGCGCTGCTGTACACTGAGATCTATGTAGACAAGATCAAAGCTAACGTGGAAGAAAGACGCAGGTATGCAGCGGCTTGTTTAAAACGGTAACGTAAAAATAATTTCAAGGCTTGGTCCAGTTTTTCATTTTTGATCCATTCATTACACGTAACTGCAGAACCAACCCCAGAGCGACACGGAAAATTAATTTTGAAGAGAACAGCCAGACCTTCACGATCTCCAGCCTGACCGAGAAGAGCATGGAAGACACCAACATCAGTCTGCAGGTTGGTTCTTCGTGTTGTGTACATAGATACACTGGCTTTTTTGGTTTTTAAATGAACAACGTCAGATCAGGTCAGTTTAATTTGTTTTGCCAAGAACGTAAATATAAAGGTTCATGGAGCTTCACAAGCATAAAAAGATTTAAATATGGGAGGAAAAAAGCCCATCCATCTATTTTCTGTTTCTCTGGGCTGCTATGGTAACAGTCTAAGCAGCCCAGACTTCCCTCTTCCTACCCAGATGCTCCCAGCACACCCTCACTACATTTGGGTGTCCTGATTTGTCCACCATCCTCCTCTGACTTCAGGTCTTCACTTCACTTGAATGTCTTAACACGTTCAGCCTCAGATCCGATGATATGATTATGAAAACGATCCTCTACCTGCAGCCTGGGGTATCTTAATGCCACATTAAGGGACACCCTTATGCTTGAATATGTTGATCATTACGGACAAACTGTGGTTAGCAAAGAAGTCCAACAACAGAACACTGCTAGGGTTTAGCTCATGTAGGTGGTTCCCCCCAGTCACCTCCACAAGTACATGTGAATGTTAAAGTCCCCAGTGGGGACAGTGGCGTCCACAGCTTGGGCATCTTCCAGCACCTTAGTAAAAATGTATCACACAGTCAGTTTGGCCTGAAGGTGCAGGAAAGTTACCCTTTTTACCCACCAAGGAAAACATCAGCGTACAGGCACCTAACTGGGGGGGATGTAAGTATGTCCCTCACCAAAGGCAACTATGTATGAAGTGATCCCAACTGTGTCTACAGGGTACTTCTCGACCTTACACACCACCTCAGGCTCCTTCACCACAAAAGAGGTGATGTTCCATGTCCTGACAGCCAGGAAATGCACTGCTGTTGAAGCTAATCTTGCATTTTCATGTGTCATCATTATTACGCAGCAGCTATTTTATCTGTTTTTCAAAGACTTTCTTGTTCTCCTTTCCTGACTGTCACTCTCATTTTTGCATATTTGTAGGAGCTGCTGATCGAGGTGTATCGCAGCATCGGAGAGCCCGATAGTCTGTATGGCTGTGGTGGCGAGACCATGACCAGCCCCCTGATGAGGTAGAAAATTTCAATTAGATCTTTCACATGGTCAGTTATTCCTTATTGGCTTCGTTATCAGACCTGCTGAAGCCCTTTTGCCACGTGAATTTGCAGGATCCGCACCTACGAACACGAGGCTAGGTGGGGAAGGGCCCTGACCTCCTACGACCTTCACTGTACCCTACCTGAGGTTACTCGACAAGTGGGCATCGTGGAGGTACGATTGAAATGATACTATCATGAAGCACATCCTCCAAAGACTGTTTTAGATTAAAATCTTTTGTCTTTTATTTTAAATGCACTGTAACAGGGTTTCTTTAATCTTATGCCAACAGGGTCTGCAGAACTTTGGTCTAAGCAGCATCCTGGCCACCTACATGAGGGGCCTTGAGAGCGAAGGGGTGGAGTGGGGAACTGAGCTGCGAGATCTTCGCTTTCAAGCAGCCTGGAGGAACACCCAGTGGGATTTTGAGCTGTCAGAAAGGTGAGGGAAGCATCTGCTGCACGAAACACGACCATAATCTCACGGTTGGAAGGTAATTATTATTTTTTTCTCCTTTTGTTTTGCTGTTGCAGGAGTGAGAAATCCAATCCTGGATTTCACGAATCTGTGTTTTGTGCCCTGCAAGCACTCAGGAATAAAGAGTTCTCCCTGTTTGATGAAACTCTGAAACAGGCCAGGTGCGGTGGACAAAATGTTGAGTTTTACCCTCCAGTACGGCGGCTTTATTCTGTTTCATAACGCTTATGCATTTCTGCAGGGGTGCTGAGGTTGAAGAGCTATGCAAAGGAAGTCTGGAGGCTGTGTCATCTCTGTATCCAGCCCTCAGGAACCTGCAGAGCATCAGAGAGCTGGAGAGTGTAAAAGAGCTGTTCTCCAGGTGACTCAGGCAGAAGCATACCACACAGTCAGTAACGCACTTTGGTCTCCTATGGACGTATTAATGTTTGAACTTTTTTTTTAAAACATCAGACCCTTCTCAGACCTCTTCCTGAGAGACGTTTACAGCCAGTGGCAGCACCACTCTCAGCTCCTCGTTGACAGTGACTTTGCTTTGGTGGAACCCATTCTAGCTGTCCGCTCTGTGGCTCAGCACACCCTGTTGTCCAGGGTGGGAGAGCCCGACAGCAGTCAGTACCTCTCCTCTGTCCTCATTGACCACCTCATGGACCTGTGCCGGTTAGCTCGCAAGGCCGGAAACACGCAGGTAACATCCACTATTGAAGGTTTAAAGCACTGTTTTTCTTTACCAAGTGAATATGTATGTAAATATATATCATATGAAGGTTATCTCTAACCTCTATCTAGCTGGCAGAGCGTGCAGTTTACCAGATGAAGCAGCATGCCGGCGGTGGAAGGACCTGGGCATCGCTACCTGTGTCATCGTGGCAACTGGAGGAGGCTCAGGTTTTCTGGGCAAAGGGAGAGCAGGGTCTGGCACTGGGCCTGCTGAGACAGATGATACACAGCCTAGAGGAAAAGGTCAGGTGGTTATATAACGCTGTGTTGTAACTAAGTTAAATCCCAAATATCAAGATGGGTTATTGAGCTGGTTTGATGTCTTTTGCACAGGTGGATTTAAATCCTGCGTTAGCACCAGTCTACACCGAGTGTCTCAGACTGTGTGGTAACTGGCTGGCAGAAACCTGCCTGGAAAGTCCTGGAGTCATACTGGAGAAGTACCTGGAGAGGGTAAGAAGAAGCCTTTGGTATGAGCAAGTTAGAAGGGCAGAGTTTTGGCTTGTTATTACCCAGCGGAAGCATTTTCATACATGTGGAGTTTCCACAGTTTCTGGAATTAACAAAGTGGCTCCAGTTAAGAATTATTTTCTGTTATTTTCTTTTCGTGGGAAGAAGAGCGGCCAACACAGGAATCTAAAAGGTCTCAAACGCCATAAAATCCACACACGCAGCAGGGATCGCCTAGAGAACTGAATGGTTTATTACCCGTCGGCATGGCAGCATGCGGCCCTTCATACACACACACCCTCACATGAATAATTTATTTATGTCCAGACAAATTAGGAGCAGGCGAAGACATAAATATTAAATGTCTGCAAGTTTACACTTTATATCCTCTGGCTATGCCAGATTCATGTAGACAAAGTTAAATAATTCATGTGTGTCTGTGTGTGTTTTATACGTCTGAATCGGGTCACTGTTTTGTAGTGACATTTCTTTGTGCATCGGGCTTGTTTTAATTTTTAGTCTGATGTTTGTGTTAAAACCTGTAGATTTATGCTTTTTTTTTAATGCTGACGTTTGTTTCCTCATGTGGGAACACCGCTGTACTTTTGAATTTAATAAAGGTCTCATTTGTGCTCAGGCAGTGGAGGTGATAGAGGGGGAATCGGGACTTCAGGACCCCAGGCTCCAGAACCAGCGGACTGAGGCGTTTTTATCTCTGGCCCGCTTTTCTGACGCTCAGTATCAAAGCATCGACAAATACATGAACTCATCCGAGTTTGAGAACAAGCAGGCGCTGCTGGAAAAGGCCAAGGAGGAAGTGGGCTTGATAAAGGAGCATAAAGTGACCTCCAACAGGTTGGTTTGCACATTTATAGTTCGATCCCCAATCTCTAACCTAAATGTATTGCATTTACGCCGAGGCCCAGCTATACCAAAGAAAAAGCGAAGCACTGTTTCCAGCCTGTCTTTGTCTGACTTCACAGGTACACAATAAAAGTGCAAAGAGAGCTGGAGCTGGATGAAAAAGCCCTGTCCAACCTGCGAACGGACAGAAAGCGCTTTCTGTGTAAGGCTGTGGAGAATTACATTCAGTGTCTGGAGCAGGGTGAGGAGCACGACACCTGGGTCTTCCGGCTGGCGTCCCTCTGGCTGGAAAATGCCGACATTAAAGATGTAAATGAGATGATGAAGGTCAGTAAAGCGTTCACATATCTGCACTGAATCGTACAAATATAATCATCTGACAAAGATTTTTATTTTCCTACCTGCTGCGTGTTACAGAAAGGGGTGAAACAGATCCCATCCTACAAGTTTCTGCCTCTCATGTATCAGCTGGCTGCCCGCATGGGAACCAAGATGGCAACTGGCGTCGCAGAGGATACGGGATTCCACGATGTTCTCAATGAGGTAACGAAGCTCTTTTATTCATTGTTAACGTAAAACTGCATTATATGAAAGGTTATCTGCAGCTACGTCCAGTTTATCATTTGTACTCCTCTCTCCTCAAAGCTGATATGCCGTGCATCTCTGCAGCATCCTCACCACACGCTCTTCATCATCTTCGCCCTGGTCAATGCCAACAAAGACGAAAACTTTTGCAGATCCCGGCAGTCTAAGAGTGCTACGCGACAGCTCTCGCAGTTTGATCTGGTGGGTGTGATGTTTGCCTCCTACATCATGTGGAACTTAAATATGACGCGTCGTTTGTCGTGGTGAAAAAAAAAAATCACGTTAAACGAGGACAGCGGAGTTGTGATTTGAAACTTCGGATGTGTTAAATTTTGTAACATGATACACGACAGGAAAAAAAGAAGCACCAAGTGTGTTTGTTTTTTTGTTTTTTTTTAAATGTGTTTACATGTAGTGTTCTCGCTCATTCAGGAGCGTTCGGATGTCGCTCGGAAGATCATCGCCACCATCAGGAAGAAGCGAGGCGAGATGATCCGAGGGATCGAGCGCCTGTGCGATGCCTACATAACTCTGGCTTACATGGATGCCAGCAGACACAAAACAGAGAAGAGTGAGTGCATGGTGCAGATTTGATGGCTGCGGCTCCATTATGTCAATCGTCGGTTTCACCACATGCCAAGGGTGCTCTGTTGGATTGGGATGCGGTGACTGTCGAGGACATCTGAGTACAGTGAAGTCATTGTCATGTTTTAGATGATGAAGCTTTGTGCCATGGTGCGGTATCCTGCTGGGTGCAGGCAATAGAGGATCAGTACACTGTAGGTCATGAAGAGATAAAGACCTTTCTGCTCATAGTTGCTCATATTCACTCACCTGTTTTTTTTTGCTAGTTGACCTAACCTGGTACAGTCATACAGCTTCAGAGGTTGTGAGTATACGTTGTAGCTGTGTGTATTAAATGTCCACTGCTTAGACATCCTTTGTGTCCTTGTTTTGTTTCAGAGGCTATCCCCATCCCAGCCGATCAGCCCATCATGCAAATTAGAGACCTGGAGGAGGTCGTCATACCCACAGTGGAAATTAAGGTAAAATACAACTTAAAAACATACACAGAAAGAGGAGTTTGCTGCTTTCAGAGCTTATATAAAGTTTTGTTATGTAAGTGTTTGTGATCCATGTTTAGTGTGTAGAGTAATGTTTTAATTGGATTAATTTAATTATTTGGCTCATAATGATCATGTAAACAGGTGGATCCATCCGGTCGCTATGAAAACCTGGTGACTGTCAGGTCCTTCATGCCGCATTATCACCTGGCCGGAGGAGTCAACCTGCCCAAGATCATCGACTGCGTCGGCTCTGACGGCAAAAGCAGGAGACAGCTGGTCAAAGTAAGCGTGTGTGCGTCTTACGTGTGCTTTTGATAACCTCGATAAGTGCAGGTGAGTTTGTGTCACCAATGTGTACAAAAGGCTTTTTTTTTTTTTGTCATTTGTTTGTATTTCTAAGCAAATCTCTTCTCATGTGTCATTATAGTCAGCCGTGACTGCTGCTCACAATTTAAACTTTAGTTTTTTTCCATTTAGCTTTGCTAATAATTAATCCTGTTTTGTGCCAGGACAAACACGCTTTCGCTCCTTTATAATGAAAACATTCTTTAGCAGGCAGCGTGTTTGTGTTTGCAGAAACTTTTGACAGACAATTGAAGGCTAATGATTTACTGCTCGGAAGAGTTGTGGTGAAACGAGAAGTAATAAGATGAAGAAAGTAGGAAAAAAAAAAGACATCATAAAGTTGAAACTGAGTTTGGTGGGTGGTGGGGAAAAAATCGCCTTTCATATCACTGAAGATATGACACTTTAATACAATGTAGCGTAGTCACTGTACAGCTTGTATAACAGTGCAAATTTGCTGTCCCCTCTAAATAACTCAACACACAGCCATTAGTGCCTAAACCGCTGGCAACAAAAGTGAGTACAACCCTAAGTGAAATTGTCCAAATTGTGTCTAATTAGCCATTTTCTCTTCCTGGTGTCATGTGACTCGCTACAAGGCTGTTACAAGGTCTTAGGTCCAAATGGAGAACAGGTGTGTTGAACTTGGTGTTATGCTCTCATATTCTCTCATACCGGACACTAGAAGTCTAACATGGCACGTCATGGCAAAGAATTCTCCGAGGATCTTAAAAAGAGAATAACTCTACATAAAGATGGCCTTGGTTATAAGAATATTGCCAACAACCTGAATCTGAGCTGTAGCACGGTGGCCAAGACAATACAGCTGTTTAACAGGACAGGTTCCACTCAGACCAAACCTCGCCATGGTCGACCAAAGAAGCTGTGTGCAAGTACTCAGCGTCAGGTTGTCTTTTAAAAATAGATGTATGAGTGCTGCCGGCATTGCTGCGGAAGTTGAAGGCGTGCAGGGTGAGTCAGACCATACGCCGCCATCACTGCATCACATGGCTGTCGTCTCAGAAGGAAGCCTCTTTTAAAGATGATGCACAAGAAAGCCCCTTAAACAGCTGAAGACAAGCAGACTAAGGACATGGACTACCTTTGGTCTGATGAGACTGGTGCAGATGGTATCAAGGATGTGTGGCGGCAACCAGGTGAGGAGTGCAAAGACAAGTGTGTCTTGCCTACAGTCAAGCATGAGTGCTGCTGGCACTGGGGAGCTACAGTTAACTGAGGGAACCATGACTGCCAACAGCACGATCATCCTCCCTTCAGAAACTGAGCCACAGGGCAGCATTCCAACATGATAACAACCCCTAACACAACTCCAAATAGACCAGTGCCTTGCTAAATAAACTAAGGATAAAGGTCAGCTGCTCAACATGTCTTGCAAAGTAGTTCCTACAAAGTTATCAATGCCAGAACTCTGTCTGTGAAGCACTTTGAGCCCCTGCATGTGATACTGGACTATATAAATAAACTGCACTGCACTCAAAGGATTGTTCTGATGATCCGTGTTAAGTCACGTCCCCTATGAGTGATTTTAGTGTTTTAATGCAAACAGGGTCAGGATGACCTGCGACAGGACGCAGTGATGCAGCAGGTCTTCGGCATGTGCTCCATGCTGCTACAGCGCAATACAGACACTCGCAAGAGGAAGCTCAACATCAGACGATACAAGGTTCCCCGATAAATGCACATCTGTGGCTCTGTTTTACATTCCCTTTCGTCTCTTTTTCTCTTTGTTGCTTAAAAAAACCAAATCTCTGCTCATACACTTGATTCCAGGTGGTGCCTTTCTCGCAGCGCAGTGGCGTGTTAGAGTGGTGCTCTGGGACGGTGCCCATCGGGGAGTTTCTGGTGGATCCCAATAAAGGAGCTCACAAACGCTTCCGACCCCAAGATTGGACCAACGTAGCCTGCCGAAGGAAAATGATGGTATGGCAGTGCTGAAAGGAAAACACTTGTTTGTTTTAGGTTCAAAACTCACAACTGTAGTTTTTGTGGGGCTGTCACTGCAGGATGCTCAGAGACTTGCATTCGACGAGAAGCTGCAGACCTACAACGAGGTATGCACGAAGTTCAGGCCGGTGTTTAGGTATTTCTGCATGGAACGGTTCCTGGATTCTGCAGTGTGGATGGAGAAGCGGCTGGCTTACACTCGCAGCGTGGCCACCTCCTCTATAGGTACACCGTCTCACGAAGTAAAGTTCATTATGTACTGTAAATACAAGATGTCACAAACCAAAGGGCAACATATAATTGATGTGGCTTGAAACTAAAGTGTCGGTGTTGATTATTATTAAGGTGATTGATGGATCCCGGTTGGCTTTGTACATAAAACACTACCTTTCTCCTCAGAGTGTCAATATTGTTCTTAGTTGAATTCCAGAGTTTTCAAAGATGTTCATTATGCACCAGATTACCTCCCATGTTTATCTGATTACCAGTCACAAGTGGGAATTTGCTAATATTGAAAACTTTTATCAACTATGACACAGAATTATGTAACATACATTTACAGCAGTGAGATTTTATATTGTGTCCAAATGATGATCCAGTATTTGTGAAAACATCCTTCTGTTTGGTGTCCACAGTTGGCTACATCGTGGGTCTGGGTGACAGACACATCCAGAACATACTGATCGATGAACAGACTGCTGAACTGGTGCACATTGATTTAGGTATCCTTACACAAAGGTCACTCTTTGCTTCAGATTTTTTTTTTTTCCCCAATGTGGATGCCACTTTTTCTTCATTGTGT